>SNQJ01S0032547.1:92185-107932 GCA_010110895.2 Picea sitchensis
AGTGGAGGGTGTGTGATTTGGAAGTTTGCATTATTTAAAAGCCTATGTAATTATGATTTATTGGAAGCTTGGCGCATAAAGGAGGTAAACTACCATTTCGAATTTGATGTTGTTTAGAGTCCAAATATATTTAAACTTGCAAAGGTGGACACTCCTAGTGTAGCTCATTGATTTTGGGTAAACCGTAGGGATATGGTTGTTTTGAGAATTTAAATACATGTCAATAACATATTATTAATAGTAGTTCTATGTTTATAATTTTGATGGTTGGGTATCATGTTTGTTATCTTTTTCACTTAGATTTAATTTCTTCAAATTGGATATGTTATCGATCTATTCTGGTGGACTTCGGGACATCTTGACCCTTGTTAAGTCACAAGTTATTGGTATATTTGGCTTGCAAGTTCTTGGATATACTCTCGGGTTATAGTGGCAACCAATAGGCTTATTGGATATACTCTTGGGTTATAGTGGATGCCAATGGAAAAAAATATATATTATCAATACTAAAGAATAAAGATGCTTGGTCAAATATCGCTAGTGTGATTGGATTTCAAGGGTTTTGTTCTGTAAGGTGGTCAAGGTTCGAAACTCACAATAATTGGGAGGAGACACCCAAAAAAATCCATCCATGTTAAGGGTTGGTGTGACCCAGGTCAACTGTAGTCTTCGAGTGATTTTGATGGCTTTGATACCCTTGAGTCATGGTTTCTTCGACCATAGACTAGTATTACAAGTAACAAACACACTAGCAAAAAACGATTAAATTATTTGGAGCTTGTAATGCTAAATTTTCTCTATATTAAACTATTTCTCAAATCAATGGTTGAGAAATACTTCGTACCATTACTTCTCATCTTTTATTTCTATTTACACACTAAATTTCAATCTAAATTTCAATCTAGTAAATATTATCTTCATTAAAAAAAATGTCGTTGTAATATTAAATGTTGTCAAGAATACAAATCTTGGAAAAACACAACATTTGAATGTTGCTAATATTTAAGAAAAAAACCACTTATATTGTGCTTTCATGGTAATCTTTAATTGTAAAATAAAATTCAAGAGTATTATTTAATAAGAAAAGTTGAAAATGTGTAAATTTAATAATAAATTAGACTGAAAAAAGAAGTAAACCCCAAGCATTATTGTGGGCTAGGATGGTGATGAAAGGGTAGAAGTTGATGGCCCTGCACTAGGGGTTTATGGTTTTAGGTTTTTTCGAGAGTCAAACTAGAGCTGTTGGCATTGGAGTCTTCGGAGTTTGGAGTTATAATACCTGATACTTCTTCAGCCAGGCATCTACTTTATCTTTGGAAATGGAACGAGATTCTGTTTTTGGTAACTGGTAGACAATTGTGACTGGGGGGAGAAAATTTTATGGTTCCCAGGTGGCTGGATGACAACCATTTATTAATTTCTCCTTCATTACATCCTTTAAAGAGTTTTTGGTGAACTAGACGTTTATTATTTTTTTGGGGGGGAAGGGCTCAGTGGAGCCCAGGTGGCTATCCATGGCCACTAAAAATCGTACAAATCTGGAGGCTAACTTCAGCTCATTAATGAACGTAGCTAACGAAGCTCTTAGGTAGGTGGAAGGTATTTTCAAGACAACTGATTCTTTGGTTGGTGGTACTAACACCTTAACTCTTACGATCATAGATCATATTTTCCCTTCGAGCTCTCGTTCTTTCCTTAGCTCTGGTGAAGATCTATCTTTTGATGCTTTCCTTCCTGGTCTTTTGGGGGGTTCTCTGTCAATAGAGAAACAATGTTTGACACAAGAACGAGAAGAGGTGTGTAAGGTGTCATTTTCACCTATTTTGCAAAGAAAATATGTAAAGGGTGCTGGTAAAACCGGGATCAGTCGAAAATTGTGGAAGGCTAAACAGGGGGTACATAAGATGTTTCTAGGATTAGACATTGGTCTCACTGAGACTTGCAGGTTTTCTCTTTGTGGTTTAGTTGGTAGACTCTCTTACAGATACTTGTGTAAGGCCTTGCTTTCAGACTAGGTGGACCACACCTGGGGGGCACGATTAGAATATGTACCTGAAATAGTTTTTTTAACCAAAGGATGGTTTGGGTTTATCTGTAACTCACCAGAATATTTGAAACAACACTTAGAACATAGGTGGGTGATTGGTGGTTGTATTGTAATGTTAAAATGATGGAGAGTCGCATTTAACCCGGTGACATAATATTTTCAACTATGCCATTTGCGGGTTCGAGTGATTTTGATGGCTTTGATGCCCTTGGGTCATGGTTTCTTCGACCATAGACTAGTATTACAAGTAACAAACACACTAGAAAAAAACGATTAAATTATTTGGAGCTTGTAATGCTAAATTTTCTCTATATTAAACTATTTCTCAAATCAATGGTTGAGAAATACTTCGTACCATTACTTCTCATCTTTTATTTCTATTTACACACTAAATTTCAATCTAAATTNAAAAAACGATTAAATTATTTGGAGCTTGTAATGCTAAATTTTCTCTATATTAAACTATTTCTCAAATCAATGGTTGAGAAATACTTCGTACCATTACTTCTCATCTTTTATTTCTATTTACACACTAAATTTCAATCTAAATTTCAATCTAGTAAATATTATCTTCATTAAAAAAAATGTCGTTGTAATATTAAATGTTGTCAAGAATACAAATCTTGGAAAAACACAACATTTGAATGTTGCTAATATTTAAGAAAAAAACCACTTATATTGTGCTTTCATGGTAATCTTTAATTGTAAAATAAAATTCAAGAGTATTATTTAATAAGAAAAGTTGAAAATGTGTAAATTTAATAATAAATTGGACTGAAAAAAGAAGTAAATCCCAAGCATTAGTGTGGGCTAGGATGGTGATGAAAGGGTAGAAGTTGATGGCCCTGCACTAGGGGTTTATGGTTTTAGGTTTTTTCGAGAGTCAAACTAGAGTTGTTGGCATTGGAGTCTTCAGAGTTTGGAGTTATAATACATGATACTTCTTCAGCTAGACATCTACTTTATCTTTGGAAATGGAACGAGATTCTGTTTTTGGTAACTGGTAGACAATTGTGACTGGGGGGAGCAAATTTTATGGTTCCCAGGTGGCTGGATGACAACCATTTATTAATTTCTCCTTCATTACATCCTTTAAAGAGTTTCTGGTGAACTAGACGTTTATTAATTTTTTTGGGGGGAAGGGCTTAGTGGAGCCCAGGTGGCTATCCATGGCCACTAAAAATCGTACAAATCTGGAGGCTAACTTCAGCTCATTAATGAACGTAGCTGACGAAGCTCTTAGGTAGGCGGAAGGTCTTTTCAAGACAACTGATTCTTTGGTTGTTGGTACTAACACCTTAACTCTTACGATCATAGATCATATTTTCCCTTCGAGCTCTCGTTCTTTCCTTAGCTCTGGTGAAGCTCTATCTTTTGATGCTTTCCTTCCTGGTCTTTTGGGGGGTTCTCTGTCAATAGAGAAACAATGTTCGACACAAGCACGAGAAGAGGTGTGTAAGGTGTCATTTTCACCAAGTTTGCAAAGAAAAGATGTAAAGGGTGCTGGTAAAACCGGGATCAGTCGAAAATTGTGGAAGGCTAAACAGGGGGTACATAAGATATTTCTAGGATCAGACATTGGTCTCGCTGAGACTTGTAGGTTTTCTCTTTGTGGTTTAGTTGGTAACCTCTCTTACAGATACTTGTGTAAGGCCTTGCTTTCAGACTGGGTGGACCACACCTGGGGGGCACGATTAAAATATGTACCTGAAATAGTTTTTTTAACCAAAGGATGGTTTGGGTTTATCTGTAACTCACCAGAAGATTTGAAACAACACTTAGAACATAGGGGGGTGATTGGTGGTTGTATTGTAATGTTAAAATGATGGAGAGTCGCATTTAACCCGGTGACAAAATATTTTCAACTATGCCATTTCCGGGTTCTCCTCCCCGGCTTACCCCTGCAGTTATGGAACACAGGAGCACTGGAGGCGATAGGGAACTCTTTCGTTTCTTTAATTTCTTTAGACAAGTATTTTCTCTCGGCACCAAATAGGAAATTGGGTAAAATCCTAGTGGATATGGACCTTCATGGTGGTCTTCCGAAACTCATAAAAATAGAATGGAGGGGTCGGCGGATTGTCCAGAAGTTGGACTACCTTGGCATCCCTTTTCGTTGTATCCATTGTCACAATACCAATCATTTGAGGAGAGAGTGTTCGGTTTGGGTTGAAGAGGGGATATCCGAAGATATGACACTTCACAGAGATAATGGTGACTCAAATTTCGAAGCTAACTCAACTTGGGTTGGAACTTAGTACCCTTCACTGGAGTCACCATACTCGCCAAAACGGGTTGGTTTGATTTATGGAAAGCTAAAATTGCATTGCCCAACTTCGTATGTTTCTTTAAATTTATGGGAGAAGGAAGAACTGAATACCTCTCTATTTTTGAAAACTATTATTTCTTTTGTGGAGGTGCCCTCGGGGGTGGATAAGAGGGTATCAAAAAACAACACTTTGGGCTATGATTTACTAGTGAACAGTTTTACTTTTCCTTATGGGCGTAAGGGGGAGCTTAATACTTCTTCACCTAGTTTTCTTGGTACTTTACCTACCTTGGAGATGTTTTCAACTCGGTCCCCAAGCCTTGTTGTCCCTATACTACCTCCTACCTCCCCTTATGTGGATTTTTCACAGGTGGCTTCTCCCACTCCAGTTGAGTCTGTACCTATCCCGGGATGCCGTGAATCCGAGGAGGATGATACCTCATTGAGTACAGTTCTGGACTCCCTTATTTACGTGATAATAATCCTCCAACACAGTTACCTACCTATTTTGGGAATGCCATTTTTTACCCTTATATTATCATTTTGAGACATGATAAATTTACTTAATGTTTATGGTTCATGTCTGGAGTGTAAATATTTCTGGAATATTTTAGCAAACAGTGGTTTTCCTTGTATGAAAAATATAGTGGTAGCAGGGTATCTGAATTTAACTGTATCTACTGAAGAGGTATGGGGCAGGTCAACAAACTCGAAACCACTAGTGGGTTTCTTCAGAGCTCTCTTTCAAGCCCACAAACTTATAGATGTACAACTAGATAAGATCGTTCCAACTTGGAAAAATGGGCGCTCATGTACCGATTCTATAGATAAACGACTAGACTTGGTTCTTGTTTCAGAGGATCTTCTCTTGAGTATGGGTTTGTACAGATCCTGGGTGGAGTATCCCTTTGTCTTAGATCATTCCCCCATTCTATTACAGCTGGAGAACACTCCACTTTTCAAGGCACATCCCTTTAAATTCAATTCACAATGGATTTTTGACAATGACTTCAACAGTCTGGCTCATAAAATATGGAGTGATCAGAAATATTTATTGGAAGGAGGCCGACAATGTTGTTTAATATAGAAATCGAAGGACTTAAAAACTTGTACTAAAATTTGGGCAAAAGAATCTAAGAGACGAGATATAAAAATGTTGGAGAATTTGGAAGGTAAAATAAAACAACATTTGCAGTTGTTATTGGGTGGCTCTAAACTTTCGGAGGTGGAGACTAATATCATAAATCTGAAATTTGAGAGGAATAAGTATATAAAATAAAATGAGGAATTGTGGTAACAACAGAGTGAGGCTATTTGGGTTCATAGTGGTGACCAAATACTAAGTTCTTCCACCAGTTTTTCAGTCACATGAGAAATAGTAAACATATTTGGGAGATTTGAGATAACATTGGGATAGTTCACAATGGTCAGGAGGTGATAATAGCGGTGGCAGAGAATTATTGAAATTTTTTCTTTAAGTGCCTGGATCATTCTTACCCAACTGAACAGGTTGGGGTGGTGGGCCTTTTCACAAGATTGATAAATAAGGAGGACGTGAGTGCTCTCTATAAACCAGTTACATTGGAGGAATTAAAAATGGCTTTATCCCTATTTAAAAAAGACAAAAGTAGAGGGCCTAATGGATGGGTGGTGGAATTTTTCATTCACTTCTTTTATCTGGTGAGCCTTGATCTGTTAGCGATGGTTGAGGAAACTCGGTCTAGTTGTCTCATTGTAGGAAGCCTAAACTCTACTTTTTTAGATCTAATTCCAAAAGTCAATAAACCAATAAACTTTGTGGATTTCAAACCTATTTCTTTATGTAATCGTGTTTATAAATTCATATCCAAATTTATCATTTTCTGGATTAAACCGATACTATCAAAGGCTCTTTCAGCAGAGCAACTGGGCTTTTTTGAAGGCCGCCAAATCCATGACATTATTGGAACAACACATGAATGCTTACCTAGCATACAAACAAAAAATTCAAATTCCCTGATTCTGAAGCTAGACCTACAGAAATATTATGACTACATTAATTTGGATTTACTAAGGATGATTTAATCCAAGTGGGTTTTGGCACTCAGTTGACAAAATGGATTATGATCTGTGTGGAATCTGCGTCCTTTATTTTCTTAATTAATGGGGAGGCCACAGATTTCTTCAGAAGTGTAAGAGGATTATGACAAGGGTGCCCTCTATCCCTTTGTTGTTTATTCTCATGATGGAGGGTCTGAGCCTATTATTAAAAGAAAGTCTATGAGAAGGAAAATTATCAGGCAACAAAGTCTCCAGACTTACAAAAATCCTTCACCTATTTTTTACTGATGATGTTTTATTATTGACAAATGCTTCCTTGCAGGAGTTGATGGAGATCGAGAGTCTTATAAAAAAGTTTTGTATCTCCTCAATTTTAAAGTTAAATGCAACAAAGTCGATAGTTCATTATACTGGTCTATCGGAGACAGAGATTTCTTCCTTCAAGCTTATTCTTCCCTATAATTTCTTGGATCTTTCCTTGGAATTCAAATATCTCGGATACTTTTTAAAGGCAGGATTACAAAAAGAGGAAGACTGGAATTGTATTTTGGCTAAGGTGTAAAATAAGATAGGCCATTGGAGCTATAGGTGGTTATCCCTGGGTGGTAGGTATATTTTATGTAAGTCTGTTCTGGAAAGCCAACCGGTATATTGGCTATCACTTGCTTCTATTTCGTCCTCCATTCTAAACAAATTAAGAAAAATACTATTTAATTTTCTCTGGAACGGGTTTGGTGAATCTCATCATTATCATCTCTGTCATTGGGATAATCTAGCTAAACCAAAACACAATGATGGTTGGGGTTTTCGAAATATATTTTCTTTCAGTAAAGATTTGGCTGCAACAACTCTATTGCGTGTACTAATGAAGGAAGGAATTTGGCATACGGTTATAAAGGATAAATTCCTCCCTTTCACTATAGTCAAAAGCTATCTCATATCGACTACTTTCCATTAGCCTTAGGCATAAAAAATTTGTAATAGTATTTTAAAGTTTGTACACCTGATTACAAATTGGCTGAGCTGGAATCTTGGTTCGAAGCATCATGTGGTTCTTGTTAGATATAGAATTATGGGGATGGGAGACTTATCCTTTCTATCACAATCACTTATTGATACTCTTAGAAAGAAAAAAATTATAGTTTTAGCTCAGGCTTGGAGACAACATGAACATGACTCTTTTTTGACTTCTTGGGTCAACAGTTTGGATCTAGATATCACTGGTGGTTTGGCAGTGGAGTGGGAGAAATTTCGCCATGCCCTTCAAGCCTTAGGAGTATCTATCCACGATAAGGAATATAATTTGGTGTGGATTGGGGGTGACTCTTCAGGATCCCTCACTGTAAACAATTTTTATGTAAGTTCCTCTCTAACATAACCTAGAATTTCATAAATTTAAACATAACATTTCTATTATAATTTCTTTACAGTTCTATATTCAGCAAAATAACAGTTTATGGCTCAACAAAATTCAAAATGGGCAGCATGATATAAATAACATACACAACATAAATAACATATTGAATCATCATATGATAATGAACATGCCATAATCACAAACAAAAATACCTGTCAAGTGATTTGTTTCCCAACTCTGTCTGTCCAAGATGAAGTTGAAACTGTGCCCAAGCTGCTCTGCCAAACTCTACCCAAAACTGAATCTTTCCTCCCAGCCAGCTAGGAACATAACCTATCTAGTTCTCTAGCTCCAGGATTCTGTAAGGATTCCTGGCCCTTGAGCCCAAAACTCCCAGCAATAGATGCTCACCTATAACAGTCCACCAAACTCCAACATGTTCCTCAAGCCAAAAAACAGAAATACAATCATCCAATCTCCCAAAAAAATGGTCCAATACAGTCTCCTAATATCAAAATAATGCCCACTCCAAAAAAATCCCCTTCTCTCGAGTGTTTTTCGCCTTCATATCCTCCTTTCCCCTTCTCCCATTCACCGCCTTCTCCCTTTCATTAAGACTCACCCACCTTATCCCTCCATTCAATGCCAACCACCTTATCCCCTTTCTCTTAAATGTTTCCCTCATTTGATACGTTATGTTTTCATTTAATAAATTAAAATTTATTAAATTCAATTCATTAACCAAATATTTAATCAGTTAATAAATTAACTAATATACATTATACAATTATTAAATGAGGACAATTAATTAATTAATTAATTAACTAATATACATTATACAATTATTAAATGAGGACAATTAATTAATTAATTAATTAACTAATATACACTAAACAATTATTAAATTAGGACAATAAATCAATTACTTAGGGTTGTTACATACACCCACCCTTCAGGAAACTTTGTCCCGAAGTTAAAGTATTTTAAGATACAAGGGGAAAGACACATGGTTCACACATTCACATCAAATAACCAACATTATTAGTAAGTAAGTAAGTCAAGGAAACTCATACATACTAGTGTACATGTACAAGAAATGCATGTGTGTCTAGTACATACAAGTCTCGTGCATGTACTAATAACAATAATTATCACCCTTATAGCAATTTATGTATGCATCCGATCCAATCAATAAGACTATTCTTTTTATAAAAGATAATAAACCAATGAAATGTTCATGAATTCACTTTTACATAATTATGAATATTCATATATACATATTTTATTTTCAAAAGGAAAGACAATAAATTCCACCATAAGATGAATCTCCATACACTCAACTATTTCTACTCATCCTTCCTCCCTAACTTACTTCCATCTTCCATTCCTATCCTTCCTCTGCTAGACTATCTTGGAGCATCAACTATATTGACCTAACTCCAAATAGAACCCGTAAGTGGAAGTGTCACTATCTTGACCAAGCTTTCCCAACAGGCAATTGACATTCATCATCACACGTCTAGGGGAGCGTGAGCTAACACCGCCCTCGCATGACTCCAAGTTTCGAAGGATACACAGTGGGAAATGCCTCCACCACTCCTAATAGGACTAGGGTCCACACCGTACAATGGAATATACAATGGCATCATGTTGCTAGGAGTTTTGTCATCGTTTATTCAGTTTTGGGCAGTCTCACCACCTGAAATCCTGCACTGGTCCACATATCATAGCAATGCATCCAAACCAATATAATTTCACATACAAAGATTCATACCATATTGTTTTTCGGTCAGTGGTCATGACATCCACATTCATTATCATTATCCCTTGGCTATTTCATAGCCCAATGACCTGCAGATTAGTATGTAACACAAACTCATATGCATTTATGCACTATTATCATGTAATTTCATACAACTATAATCTCAATTCGGTATCCCCGTACCAACAACTTTAACATCAAAGTTTTCAAGTTAGAAATAGATCTCATAATATCCCATAATTCAATTAACGTTACCCATTCATAGAATTATCATTTACATAATAGATTGCATTATATCCAACATCATTTAAATAGAATTTAAGCCTTCATAGGATTCTCATTCACACAATATATTGCATCATATCCATCATCATCAATAACATTTAAAGATTCATAGAATTTACATTCACATAGTAGATCACATCATATCCATCATCATCAATAACATTTAAACATTCATAAAATTTACATTCTCACAATATATCGCATCATATCCATCATTATTCAAATAAATTTAAACATTCACAAAGGTTCATACATCTTAAAAGTTAAAGTGTATCATTTAATAGTTTCACTGTGAATAGAAAATAAGGTGTTTAGGCCTCAGGTAATCCTAGTTGTCTAAGTCAAAAGGTGGTGTTACATACACCCAACCTTCGAGAACATATTCTCGAAGTGGTCAAAAAAGTGAGGGAAAATATCATCGTAACATCTCAGCATCTTCCCAAGTAGCAGATCCTGGACTATATGTGTCCCAATGGACCTTAACTTGGTCTACTAGACGGTTCATGCAGTGTCAGACTCTACGGTCCAATATGCGTAATGGTTCTACCGTGAGGGTTCCCATGTCCGATACCTGCAATTCCTTCCAATTTAGTTTATGTGATTCATTAGGAACATAATGACATAGAACAGATACATGAAAAATATTATGAGTTTTATGCAAGTGGGGTGGCAGTACAAGATGATAGGCAATGGGTCCAATTTTTTCTTGGATTATGAATGGTCCTATAAATTGAGGTGACAACTTTGTCCCCTTCCTGAACTAAATGGTACTTTTATTAGGCCTGATATGAATGAAAACCCAATCTCCCACTTTATAACTTTGATCAGTCCTGTGTGCATCTGCATGACTTTTCTGTCTATCTTGCACTTCCTTTAGTCTCTGCCTAATATCAATCGCTTGTTCCTCCATTTCTTGAATCAACTCTGGCCCAACTGTTACTCAGTCCTCTAACCTATCCCAACTCAACAACATTTTGCATGGCCTTCCATACAGAGCTTCGTAGGGTGGCATTCCGAGGGAGCTATGAAAACTGTTATTGTAGGCGAACTCTACCAAAGGTAGGTACTTCTCCCAACGGGTTTGATTATCCATGACGTACATATTAAGAATGTCTTCCATAACTTGATTCACTCTCTCTGTTTTCCCATCGGTTTCTAGATGATAAGTTGTGCTTAAGTTCAACTGAGTCCCCAACGTTGACTACAAACTTGTCCAAAATCTAGAGGTGAATCTGGAGTCCCTATCGGAAATGATCTTCTTAGGAATCCTATGAAAACGGATGACCTCACTTATAAACACGTGTGCCACATCAGTGACATCGTAAGTGTCTCTAACCGGAATGAAATGATAACTCTTGGTCAACTTATCAACTATCACAAGAATGACATTGTGTCGATGAGATGTGAGTGACAACCCCACCAAAAAATTCATGGAAATGACTTCTCACTTGGACATGGGAACATCATGTGGTTGTAGGAGACCTTCCAGGTGATGGTGGTTGGCTTTCACTTGTTGACACTCTAGGAACTTGGTGACGAAATGGACTACATCGTGCTTCATGCCTACCCAGAAAAAGATCTTCCTCATGTCTGCGTACATTTTCTTCACACCCGGATACACACAACAAAGTTCTCTATGGGATTACTTCAGTATGATGCTTCGAATATCCCCACTTTCGGGGATGTACATCCCTCCTCAATATCTCAATAGTCTGTCTACTTCCAGACTATATCCTTCATACTTTGGATCTAATCACCTCCCACTCTGGAGGTTTGAGGTAACCTTTAAATACCAACTGTATCCAAGGAGTTGCGTCAACACATGTTCCCTCAGATTGACTTTTAAGGGTACTAAGGAGAAGACACGTGGTCTCCTACTCAAGGCATCTGTGACCACATTTTCCTTTCCCTCGATGTATAAAATACCAAAATCGTACTCACTCATAAACTCGCTCCACCGATTTCGTCTAACATTCAGATCCCTTTGAGTGAAGAGATGTTTTAAAATTTGATGGTCCGTTTTGAGCTCAAATTTTCACCCCACAAGATAGTGCCTCCAAAGTTTCAGAGCTAGCATTACAGATGCCAACTCTAAATCATGAGTAGTGTAAAGTTCCTCGTGTTTCTTCAATTTCCTTGATGCATAAGCTATCACTCCTCCATCCTGCATTAGCACAACCTCCAACCCTTTCTTTGAGGCATCCATGCAGACTATGAAGTCCTTTTTCATATCCAACACTCGTAGAATTGGTGCACTAGTTAGTAACCTTTTAAGCTCGATGAATGCACTATCACATTTTTCTGTCCATTCATACCTAACCCCCTTGTGCTGCAAAGTGGTGATGGGTTTCGCTATTTTAGAGAACCCTTCTGCAAATCTCTGATAATAAATTGCTAGCCCCATGAAGCTTCTTACCTCATGAGCATTTTTCGGCACTGACCACTCCATAATTCCCTTTACCTTTTCTAGTTCCACAGAGATTCCTTCACCGGAAATGATATGTCCTAAATAGTGAATTTCTTTATGGAAGAAAGAACACTTCAACAACTTCCCATACAATTGGTTCTCTCTAAGGCAAGACAACACCACTCGCAAGTGTTCCTCATGTTCTCTTTCATTCTTGGAATAAATGAGGACATCATCTAGAAAGACTTGTACAAAGAGGTCTAGGTATTTCAAATACACCATTCATGAGGCTCATGAATACTTCTGGTGCATTGGTCAATCCAAAAGGTACTACAACGAACTCATAATTCCAAAACCGAGTTCGAAAGGAAGTTTTAGGAATATTGCCTTCCTTAATCTAGAACTGGTGATACCCTGATCGCAAGTCAATTTTTGAGAATACCGCTACTCCCTTCATCTGATCAAAGAGATCATCTATTTGTGGCATTGGATACCTATTTTTCACTGTAGCACGGTTCAAGTCCCTGTAATCTATACACAACCATAAGGAACCATCCTTCTTCTTCACAAAAATTATTGGTGCACCCCAAGTTGAGACACTGGGTCTTATTAGTCCTAAGTCGAGTAGCTCTTTGAACTGCATCTGTAGCTCACAAAGTTCTGGCGTTGTCATCCTATACGGATTTTTGGAAATTGGTTCTGCCCCAGGTTTTAGATCAATAGTGAAATCAAGCTCCGTCTCAGGAGGTAACCGTGGTAACTCATTTGGAAAAACATTTTTAAACCCTGACAATACTGGGTATTGATCTAAGGAGGGTCCTTTCCTTTCACTCACTGCTTCCACTACATAAAGTCGACACCCTTGCCTCATGCACCACTTAACTTTCATAGTTGAGATAAAGCATAGAGACACCTTTCTTCGTACACCATGGATCTCTACTGGCCTTCCTTCATCATCAACACAAAGCACCCTTTTTGTGAAACAATCTACCATAGCTCGATGAGATTCTAGCCAATCCATTACAATGATTAGGTCATACGTCCCGAGAGAAGTGACATATACCTTCAACCTAGTATTACACACTCGCAGGTCTACTAGGAAATTATCAACGCTAGGTCCCACCGCTTGTTTTTCCCCCGAAGCCATCTCGACTTGTTTAAAGTCATCATGCTCGTAGGTTGCCAACCCACTCTTTTCTAATGCAGATGGTGAAATGAAACTATCTGTAGCACCAAAATCAAATAAAATCTTAACATTGATATGATTTAGCGTACCTGATGAATCCATCACCATGGATTGATGTTCTACCTGAAGATTATTAACCGTTGCATAAATATGGTGGTTGCTCCTTGCTCTTCCCATCAGAGTCTTTCCTTCTCTATGCACAAATCTTGATTGCAACTTTGGGCAGTCACGCTAGAAATGGGGTCCTCCACATTCCCAACATGTAACATGAGATTGAACCTAGACACTGCTCTACGATTGTGATCCGCCGGGATTTTTCGAATGACTTATGGTTGAGTTTTTAATTTGCATGAATTAATTGACCATTGGGAAACTTAACGAAAGAACGAGAAAAGAGAATGAATTATACAACCATAGACATATATGCAGATCTGAAATGCAATGAAAAATAGCAAACCATAATACCCAGGTTGATAATGGAGTTCGACACAACTTTGCCTACGTCTCCGGGCCTTTTCTCTGTGTGGGAGGCTTCTTTATTTCTTTTCGAAATCTCAATAGTACATCTTTACAATGCTGAATGGCTTCAACACTGATTTGGTCATGTTCGCCCAGATCTCTAGAACCATGCACAAAATACGGCACGTGAAACGGATGTCCAGAGCTCTCAGAAATCGTCCGACAACATCTCCTCCTCAACGGCTTCCCTGCCTCAAACTAGCTTTGCCTTGGCTTCTCCTCAGCATCTCTGCTCTGAAGGCTCTCAAAAGATTGTCCAAAAGCTGTCCCCATGGCCTAAAAATGGCCTTGGTTAAATAGTTTGGAAGTTGGTTATCCATATCCAACTTCCTCCACGAATTTAGGCTCTAAAAAAGCCCAATAACTCCCAAAAATGAGTTAATTACATTAAAAATGGGCTAAACATTATTAAAAAACTCAAAATTGGTTGAAAAACCACTTTTCAAACTATATTATAGTTTTAATTGGGCTTTAGCCCCCCTTTGTTGGGCGCGCACTCCTTTAACCGGTCACATGGGATTCATGTGGCCACTCGCTAGCCCAAAGGGCTAAGCGCGGGCCACCCCCTCTCGTACACTAACACCCTGTCGCATGGCACATGTGTTGAACCGTGGGCTTATTGTATAAAACTCTGCGCCCCTTTTCATATAAAGCATGGCCATATGCATACAACACAAAAAACCGGGGCTATATATTATAACCCGCGCGCCAACGGTCGCATAGTGTTTTGGTCATATGTTAATGCATTACAACCTCGGGCCGGGGCTAAGCCCCGGCCCAACCCCCCTGCCATTTGACATATATTTTGACTTTAAATAATTTTAAATCCATCTACATATCAAGTTACATGCGGTGGTCCGATGGTTGGACGAGATTGGACGACATATACAACCAACCAATCCTGGGGTGCCACGTGGTAGCCCATGATTGGGCCATGTGGCACCCAATCATTTGCCAACAAAACTGCCACATGTCGACATCTGATTCGACAAAGTCAACCAACCAGAATATGCCGCGTGTCTAACGCTGATTCGCCCACGTCATCTGCCACGCGTCGTTTCCATACACTCTTTCACCCGCCACGTCAGCTCGTCGTACAGTCCAGTCATCATGCCGTGTCATCCTGTCATGTCATTTGCTGACATCACCCTACCACGTGTCACCCTTTTAGTGGTGACACGTGTCACCTCAGGATTGGTCCAGCCGTACACCAAAAATGCCAAAATTGCCTGACACGTGTCATCGCCTGGAGCCGCCACGTGTCCTATACGGTCCTTCCACGTGTCATCGTACGGACATGCCATGTATCCTGTATGGACATGCCATGTGTCCTGTACGGAAATGCCACGTGTCCTGTATGGACTGACACGTGTCCTGTATGGACAGGTACAGTCAGCAATTTTTTTTTGCCTGTTTGACTTTTCAGACAGAATGCGATATCTTCTCCATACAGACTCTGTTTGACAAAGTAAATATACCACCGGAATCAGGAAGATGAGACTGACGCAATGGTGTTGGTTTCGTCAGATTCCAAGAACTTTCATTTTGAGCATTTTTCATGCCCTATGAGGCTTCTGAATCCGATTTCGGATCACACCTCCCAACAATAAAACCTTTTGGTCCCCAAAAGGTTATCGACCACTCAACAAGATCGGGATAGGCCACCCAGCTTGCTCTAGATCCGATTACATTAATGGAAGCAAAATACACTGAAGTTGAGACATCCACTTCTGGCAGAACCAAGTAGCTGGTTTCTTTCCTTCACGATGTTCCTCTTGCTTCGCTGGTAATCCTTCCTCCTTCGTGGGTACATGCAAAATCCTTTTGTCCTTCCTTGGACGAAGCTCTGGATTAAGCTTCCAACAACTAGCCTTT
>SNQJ01S0032547.1:107942-153097 GCA_010110895.2 Picea sitchensis
GAGAAAGTCCTCCCGTAGATGCCATTTTCTTCCTTGAGATGAGCTCTTCCCTGGCTAACATGCAAAACTCAAATCCAAACGTCAACTAGCTCTGATACCACTTGATCCGCCAGGATTTTTCGAATGACTTATGGTTGAGTTTTTAATTTGCATGAATTAATTGAACATTGGGAAACTTAATGAAAGAACGAGAAAAGAGAATGAATTATACAGCCATAGACATAGATGCAGATCTGAAATGCAATGAAAAATAACAAACCATAATACCCAGGTTGATAACGGAGTTCGGCACAACTTTGCCTACGTCTCCGGGCCTTTTCTCTGTGGGGGAGGCTTCTTTATTTCTTTTCGAAAGATCAATAGTACATATTTACAATTCTGAATGGATTCAACACTGATCTGGTCATGTTCCCCCAGATCTCTGGAACCATGCACAAAAGACGGCACGTGAAACAGATGTCTGGAGCTCTCATAAATCGTCCAACAACATCTCCTCCTCAATGGCTTCCCTGCCTCAAACTGGATTTGCCTTGGCTTCTCCTCAGCATCTCTACTCTGAAGGCTCTCAAAAGCTTGTCCAAAAGCTGTCCCCATGGCCTCAAAATGGCCTTGGTTAAATAGTTGGGAAGTTGGTTATCCATCTCCAACTTCCTCCATGAATTTAGGCTCTAAAAAAGCCCAATAACTCCCAAAAATGAGTTAATTACATTAAAAATGGGCTAAACATTATTAAAAAACCCAAAATTGGTTGAAAAACCACTTCTCAAACTATATTATAGTTGTAATTGGGCTTTAGCCCCTCTTTGTTGGGCGCGCGCTCCTTTAACCGGTCACATGGGCTTCATGTGGCCACGCGCTAGCCTAAAGGGATAAGCGTGGGCCACCCCCTCTCCTACACTAACACCCGATCGCATGGCACATGTGTTGAACCGTGGTCTTATTGTATAAAACTCCACGCCCCTTTTCATATAAAGCATGGCCATATGCATACAACACATAAAACCGGGGCTATATATTATAATCCGTGCGCCAACGGTCGCATAGTGTTTTGGTCATATGTTAATGCATTATAACCTCGGGCCGGGGCTAAGCCCCGACCCAACCCCCCCGCCATTTGACATATATTTTGACTTTAAATAATTTTAAATCCGTCTACATATCAAGTTACATGCGGTGGTCCGATGGTTGGACGGCATTTACAAAAACGTTGCATGGAGGAGAGGTCCGGGGGTCGAACCCCGCGGACCCAACATACAATTTTACATATACAACCAACCAATCCTGGGGTGCCACGTGGAAACATGTGATTGGGCCATGTGGCACCCAATCATTTGCCAACAAAACTGCCATGTGTCGACATCTGATTCGACGAAGTCAACCAACCAGAATATGTTGCGTGTCTAACGCTGATTCGCCCACATCATCTGCCACGCGTCGTTTCTGTACGCTTTGTCACCCGCCACGTCAGCTTGTCGTACAGTCCAGTCATCATGCTGTGTCAGCCTGCCACATCAGCTGCTGATGTCACCCTGCCACGTGTCACCCATTCAGTGGTGACACATGTCACCTTAGGATTGGTCCAGCCGTACGCCAAAAATGCCAAAATTGCCTGACACGTGTCATTGCCTGGNGTGTAATTGTACGGACATGCCACGTGTCCTATACGGACCTGCCACGTGTCCTGTATGGACTGACACGTGTCCTGTACGGATAGGTACAGTAGCAAAATTTTTTTGCCTGTTTGACTTTTCGGACAGAATGCGATATCTTCTCCATACGGACTCCGTTTGACAAAGTAAATATACCACCGGAATCAGGAAGACGAGATAGACGCAATGGTGTTGGTTTCGTCGGATTCTGAGCACTTTCATTTTTGAGCATTTTTCATGCCCTGTCAGGCTTCTGAATCCGATTTCAGATCAGATTGCCTCTTAAATGAGTTCATTCTCCTGGAATCCCTACCCCTACTAGCTACTCCCTGAGAAGGTTTTGGACATGCCTGTGTTGTTGGTGATGAATGGGATGCTACACTTGCTACCATTGAAATACCTGCAATGACTATCCTTGGTGTGACTCTATTACCATATGGAGGTGGCCTGGAGGTCCCTCCTCTGGAGAATTTCCTAGGGGCTTTCCCCACAAATCTAGGATGATGTGGAAAGGTCGACCTCATAACTCGATCTAATTTCATGCATTCCTCATCATAACGTGCATTTTCGACTGCTTCCGCTACTGAAGAAGGTGTCCACATCCGCACCATGGCCCTTATCTTAGGGTTTAACCCATAGACAATGTTTTCTTTCTGTCGTTGGTCATTATTCATGTATGAAACATATTTGACCAATTCCATAAACCTAATCTCGTATTCTTATACAATCTTGTTTCCCTGTACTAGA
Organism: Picea sitchensis; assembly: GCA_010110895.2. Lineage (NCBI taxonomy): Eukaryota > Viridiplantae > Streptophyta > Pinopsida > Pinales > Pinaceae > Picea > Picea sitchensis. Next base: position 110,339 of record SNQJ01S0032547.1, read on the forward strand.
GCATGAAATGCTCCCACCTATTGTTCCTCATAGTAAGCTAGTAGATATTTCTTTCAGAACCTCTCCTCAAAAAGTTCCTAAGAGATGGTGTCTGGGGTAAGGTACAATTGCCTCTCCAGGTTGCCCCACTAGTTCAGGGCACTGTCTCTCAACTGAAAAATTGTTATTTTCACCTTTGATGTGGACTCATAGTCTCTTAAGGAGAAACACCTTGACATGCCTTCCAACCATGCCTATGCACGTTCACTGGCACAACCCCTAACAAACTCTGGAAGTTTGATATTCTACAGTTCTCTAGTGATTTCTTTGGGTGGAGGCCCTCCATCTAAATCGCTTGACGGTTCAGGATTACCCACTCCATATGGTGGGGGTTCCACTTCGATCCCTACTGGCTGACGCCCCTTTAAAACCTCATTTATGGCCTCCAAAGAGTGCAGTATGAGAGCTAATTTAGACGATGGTGGTGGCGGCGTTGGCGGTCCCTGTGACGATGCCCCTCTTCTTCGATTGACGATAGATATGGTCTAGCAGATGTAAAAAATTATATTTTACTAATATAATTGAGCTAATTTTCTATTGGAAAAAAAAGTATTTCTATAATGTTTGAGACAATTTTAGAATGCATCCATGCATGCATGATTTTATGATTTGTCATGAAACATTAGAGAGTGATTTCCAACAAAATCTCATTGTGTATGTTGTATTTAACGAATTCTTCTTATATTACCCTTCATTACATTATACGTTACTAGCCCTTATCAAATATTGATTAGTGTAGTGTAAGGGGGATTATAAACCTTAAAGTTCATAATTCTATGTTCATCACTCAAATATCATATTTTTCACTAGATGGTTGTAACAACTCTTAGTGTTCCATTGATTAGCGATTTGAGGAGGTGCAATTGAATAATGCAGATATGTAACATACTATCCAATGTGTTTGTCTTACACAGAAATTGTGGATTTTTTAATGCAAAAGATGATTATTCAAAATATAACAAGAAAGAAACATAAAAAACAAATCTCTTTGAGAAATTGTATAAAATTTGCATGTTAGAACTTTAAGTTAAATATTTATTTAATAAATAAACATGAAAAAAGAGGGTAATGCTAGTATGTATAGCAACATAAATAACAAATCTCTTTGAGAAATTGTATAAAATTTGCATGTTATAACTTTAAGTTAAATATTTGTTTAATAAATAAGCATTAAAAAAAAGGGCAATGCTAGTATGTATTATAACTGTAACAATAACTAACAAAATCATTAAGGGGCAATGCTAGTATGTATTATAACTGTAACAATAACTAACAAAATCATTATGATATAATAGAGAGAAAAATAAGTAACAATAACTAACAAAATCATTATGATATAATAGAGAAAAAAAATAAGTGTAGACCCCAAAATGAAAGCAATGATGATAGAAACATAATTTGTGAGAGCAATGGACAAGGTTGTGACTATGAGTGTATGATGCAATGACTACACCATTAGAGATACGAGTGGAGGCCATTGTGAGGCTAAGACTTAGTAGAAATTATGTGAGGGTACAATTAAATTTTTTTCATAACCCAAATTATTATAATATATAATTATATAGATAAATATTACAACCTACAACTATTAACTGAAAAAAGTAGAGAGATATTATTCAAGATTTCATAAATTACAAGCAGTATGTGGTGAGTAACTTACCTGATAGTTGGGATCAACTTACATATGGATATCAAATCCTTAATCCTGCAAGATACCACAATAAAGTGTGGTTGATGAATCTCCTCCCAACCATATTCTTATTCATCATGACTAAGATCCCCCATGTAACACCATTTTTTCGGTTAACAAACTTCGCGGAAATATAACACCCGCTCTGGATTATAAAACAACATGCATTTAAGAAAATGAAACACATTTAAACTCAAAGTATGTCATTTAATTATTGCAATCTTAATTTTAAGAATGGCATTAACCATAATTCATCTTCACAACAGAATACATGATAAAATATAAGCATCACAGGCATGAAAAACATAACATTTAACATAAGATGATACTTATCTTGAAACTGAGGTAATTCCACCAACCAGGTGCAGGACTTCCACGAACCTCCTAGACTTAGACCGCACTGCTCATCAGCTCAACAGTAGGTCACCCCCAAGCTAGGACTAAGCTCCACCCCAAGGTAAGGAATCCTAGGCTAGGCTGAGGTTATAGGGAAAACACACAGTCACGAGGAAGGAATTCTCTTCCAAGAACCACTCACGCTCATTGCTCACATACCCTCATTCCCCACATCCCTGTTCCACCCTAGGAGTGTACACCTTCTCTGTCACCTAGACAATCCTTCGGTTGCTAACCTCCCTTTCCTTGGGTTATAGAAACAGGTCAGACCAGAAGTCTCCGGTCTCTGTGGCAGCTACAAGGTTCCTTCCTTCCTCTGTACACTCTCTCTCCTGGAGAGAGTGTTGCTCGAATGGCCAACAAGCCATACATAGTCCAGCACTACATGGCGACAACAATCAACAGGGAAAACTGACGCGGCTTTCCTATAGGCTCAAAAATGGAAAAATGGTCTCACGGTCATGGCTTCGGGATAGAGGCTTCATGCACCAGTTTCATTTCAGATAGAGGATGCACATGGATTCCCAGACACCACACAGAATTTTCATTTCAGAACAGAGGTGAATCAATCATAGGCTTCTGGTTCAATACAGAGGTATACACGGGTTTTCTCAGTGCCAGACACAAGCATTTCGAATCACAGAGATGCACGAAGGTTCTTTGCAGAACTTGGGTTCGTCGCACTTCTCAAAGCCCGTACACGCTTAGGTCGTTTTATCGAATGAGAGCAGGGGGCCCCTCTCATCGCTCACCCTGATCATTTTATTCGCATGCACCAGGGTTGACACTTGTCGCCCTTGGAACTGCATGTGTTCCACCAGCATGCATTCCTTCCTCATGGTTAGGAACTTAGGATAAAACATGAAATGCTCATGCCTTTTTGGNTCTTTTGTTGTTTTTTGTTCTTGTGTTTTATGTTTTGAAAAATGGTTAATTAATAGTGATTCCTATCAACATTCACCATCCACTTGTGATGTGGATGTGCTATAAATAATAAGTGGATAGTTTAGAGTCAATAATTCTTGAATATTCTTAGTGGTGACTAGAAAAGAAGGGATGAGATTAAACCAAAACCTTAATACTGTGTTGCAAATTACCTTTATCATTTTTTACAGAATTATTTTAAACAATTTTTACAAGTGTCTTCTTTGTCTCGCATGGAATAATGACCTAGTCAACTTCCTCTACCCAAGTTTGGACGGTGTTTTGGTTTTTCAACAATGGGGACAGAACAATCAATTCGTTCCAAAAATCATCAGTTAACAACCCGGGGCTAGCCAGTTCTCCTCCAGCCTCACCATCTCGCTGCATCATCACCACATTAGTAGGACAACCCTAGTTGGAGGATCCATCCCCTTCATCTCGATGCAGCGTCACCACAACATTTGAACAACCCTAGCTACAGGATCAAAGAAGTGGCGCATTGTTAATTCCAATATCAATTCCAGTAAAATCTTGGTGGCTTTAGACTATCCAAGAAGAAGAGAAGAGCATGTAGATTTCCAACACATTCAACCTGACTTATTACCACAAAAGTTTTGTTGCCAAATTGATTTCAATACCTTTATTGAATGTTGTCGAATTGGTTTAAATTTTTTTTCTTCAATACCTTGATTGAATAATGATTCCTTGTTATTTATGTTTATGATTTAATAGATTATGGATTGGTTCAAATAAAGGAAAAATGATGAACACAGGATATTATGCCATTGGTAGAATGTAATAACTGTGAACCATTTATGTGAAGAAAGGAAACACTATTATATGTCCATGACCAAGTGCATGATCGGGCGCACTAGTATATAGAAATTTATTTTGACAATCGGGGATAGAAATTGATCAAAGCAAGGTTATTGTATTAATATATTATATATCTCATAAATATAAAACATATTTTGCAGGTACATGTGTTAAGGAGGCTTATGGGCCATCGAAATCTATTTAACAAAAATATTAGGTTGATATTTTGCAATTGCATGTGTTAAAAAGGTTTATGGCATGTTTATTAGACGGATCTCAGTGTTTATTAAACAATTTATTAATTAATTTAAAAAAAAAAGTTTATTAGAGTTTAAACTGTCTCTTTTGTTGTTTTTCATTATTGTGGTTTACATTTTGAAAAATGGTTAATTGATAGTGATTCTTATGAATCCAATTTTGTTGTGGATGTGCTAGTAAATAACAAGTTGATGGTCTAGATTTAATAATTTTGGTAACATTCTTCATCGTCCTAGAAAGGAACAGATAAGATTAAACTAAAACACTAATCTTGTGTTGCAAATTACCTTTATTATTTTTTACAGAATTATTTTAAATCATTTTTACAAGGGTCTTCTTCCTCTGGCCACGTTTAGATGGGACAATGGAGGCATGAAATAATGACTAAGTCGACTTCCTCTACCCAAGTTTGAATGGCGTTTTGGTTTTTCAGCAATCAGGACCGAACAACTGATTTGTTCCATAATATTGGTTCCACAAATCATTGGTTAACAACCTGGGGCTAGCCTCTGGAAACAGTTCTCCTCCATCCTCGTCCTCTCAGTGCAACATCACCACAACAGCGGGACAACCCTAGCTGGAGGATCCAGACCCGTTGTCTCGGTGCATCATCACCAAAACATATGGACAACTCTACTTGCAGGATCAAAGACATGGTGTGTTGTTAATTCCAATATCGATTCAGTAAGCTCTAGGTGGCTTTAGACTATGAAGGAAGAGAAGGGCATGTGGATTGCCAGCAGATTCAGCTTGGCTTATTACTACAAAATTGTGCTGTCAAATTGGTTTCAACACCTTTATTCAATGCTGTAAAATTGGTTTAAATCTTTTTTCTTCAATACCTTGATTTCAATAACAGTGTTCAATACCTTCATTGAATAATGATTCCTCATTATTTATGTTTATTATTTAATAGGTTATGCATTGGCGCGGAATCCGGATAAAGGAAAAAGGATGAGCATAGGAGAATACACCATTGATAGAATGTAATAAATGTGAACCATTTATGTGAAAAAAGGATGAGCATAGGAGAATATGCCATTGATAGAATGTAATAAATGTGAACCATTTATGTGAAGAAGGGAGACATTATTATATGTCCTTGATCGGGCGCATGATTGGGTGCACTGGTATATATAAATTTGTTTCGATAATAATGGATAGAATTATTGATCAAAGCAGGGCTATTATATCACATATATCATGTTTAATATACTATATATTTCATAAATATAAAACATCTTTTGCAAGTCCATGTGTTAAGGAGGCTTATGGCCCGTTGAAATCCAATGAATAGAAATATTAGGATATTAGGTGTATCTAAATTGCAAGTGCATGCGTTAAGGAGAATTAGGGCCCGTCGAAATCCACTGATATTAGGCGGATCTGACTCTTTATTAAACCATTCTGAAATTAATTAAAACAATGTTGAGGATCAGTTTGAGGATGTGGTGCAAGGAAGAACGTAGAAGATAACGCAGGATGTTGCACAGATACGAGGGTGCAAAAGATGGTGAAGCATGGATGGAAAATAAAGGGAAACCATGAAAGAGAATTTGCTAGAAGGAAGGATGTGAATATTTTAATACAATTGAAGAGAATAGCTACGTGGTCAAAGTAACAGAGAAAAGGAGAGGATGAAGGGTTAGGAATAAAATTAAAAAGATGAGGATGAAGAGTAAGGTAAGCATTTGGAGCATCCAACTGCAAGGCATCCAAATAGTATGGAATAAAGTCAAGTGTTGACTTTGATTCATAAATTTTGATCCATATCCGTGGAACAAAGTCAACTGTCCATAGAACAAAGTCAACTGTTGCCCGAAGACCAATAAAGATTTTGATCCATATCCAATCCAATGTATGTTCAAATCTACAATTCAAATAAGATGTTAAGTATGAAAAATGAATAATGCATAACATGTCAGTAAAAGAATAATAAAAAAGTTAATATAAATTTTTAAGAACATTTCGGTAAAAGAAGAATAACATAATCCATAGTTTTTTAAGAATATTTGAGTAAAAGAATAATATTTTAAATTAATTATTTTTTAATTTATTTTATATTTACATATTTATTATGCCGAAAGGTGTATACCTATTGATAATGGGCACATTTAATAGGTTTTTAGTTTTTAATATGTTTTTTATGGACGAGATTAAATATGCTTAGAATATTCTTAGTCGTCACAATAAATGAATGGCTGTGATTTCCTCCATTAACTTTTGAGATGTTATAAAGACATCTGTTTATATGTTTATTTTTTTACATTTACCTAATGGTGTTTAAAAATTACTGTATTCATTAACTTATTGCCACATCTACCTGATTGAAAAATATAAACAGATTTTCATGGGCCTAGCATTTTTACTGTGTTAATTAAAAAAAAATTAACTAAATTTTACAACCATAAGCCGCCTTTCAGCGTTCACTAGCCGCGAGTTAACCACTGTGCTGGTTTAAGTTTTTAATAGAATAATACAATATGAGTTTGTGGCGCTTTCACTTTTAACTGCCTAACAGATAAACAAACCCCGAATGCCACTAAATTATACCATCCTCGTTAATGGTTAATAAAAGGTCACGTAACTCTTTGGCTTTAAGACATAGCTGAACATATTGAGTGGCTTGCTTATTTAGAGTCTCGGGGAACATTTGATAATCTTGTTTTATTTGTATTATTTTCAATCTCCTCGCTAGCTTTGTAAATAGACTCGTGTGACCAAGTGGAGGGTGTGTGATTTGGAAGTTTGCATTATTTAAAAGCCTATGTAATTATGATTTATTGGAAGCTTGGCGCATAAAGGAGGTAAACTACCATTTCGAATTTGATGTTGTTTAGAGTCCAAATATATTTAAACTTGCAAATGTGGACACTCCTAGTGTAGCTCATTGATTTTGGGTAAACCATAGGGATATGGTTGTTTTGAGAATTTAAATACATGTCAATAACATATTATTAATAGTAGTACTATGTTTATAGTTTTGGTGGTTGGGTATCATGTTTGTTATCTTTCTCACCTAGATTTAATTTCTTCAAACTGGACATGTTGTCGATCCATTCCGGTGGACTTCATGATATCTTGGCCCTTGTTGAGTCACAAGTTATTGGTATATTTGGCTTGCAAGTTTTTGGATATACTCTATGGTTATAGTGGTAGCCAGTAGAGTTATTGGATATACTCTTGGGTTATAGTGGAAGCCAATGGGATTGATCTTGGGCCTTGTTGGAAATACTCTTTAGTTATAATGGTAGCCAATAGGATTGATCTCGGTCGTAGACAAGATCAAAAAAATATATATTATCAATACTAAAGAATAAAGATGCTTGGTCAAATATTGCTAGCGTGATTGGATTTCAAGGGTTTTGTTCTATATGGTGGTCAAGGTTCGAAACTCACATTAATTGGGAGGAGACACCCAAAAAAATCCATCCATGTTAAGGGTTGGTGTGCAGTCCTCAGGTGATTTTGATGGCTTTGATGCCCTTGAGTCGTGGTTTCTTCAACCACAGACTAGTATTACAAGTAACAGACACACTAGCAAAAAAAGATTAAATTATTTGGAGCTTGCAATGCTAAATTTTCTCTATATCAATGGTTGAGAAATACTTCGTACCATTACTTCTCATCCTTTATTTCTATTTACACACTAAATTTCAATCCAAATTACAATCTAGTAAATATTATCTTCATTAAAAAAAAATGTCAATGGTTGAGAAATACTTTGTACCATTACTTCTCATCTTTTATTTCTATTTACACACTAAATTTCAATCCAAATTACAATCTAGTAAATATTATCTTCATTAAAAAAAAATGTCATTGTAATATTAAATGTTGTCAAGAAAACAAATCTCGGAAATGTTGCTAATATTTAAGAAAAAAACCACTTATATTGTGCTTTCATGGTAATCTTTAATTGTAAAATAAAATTCAAGAGTATTATTTAATAAGAAAAGTTGAAAATGTGTAAATTTAATAATAAATTGAACTAAAAAAAGAAGTAAGCCCCAAGCATTACTGTGAGCTAGGATGGTGTTGGAAGGGTATAAGTTGATGGCGATGCACCAGGGGTTTAGGGTTTTAGGTTTTTTCGAGAGTCGAACTAGAGTTGATGGCATTGGAGTCTTCAGAGTTTGGAGTTATAGTACCTGATACTTCTTCAGCCAGGCATATAGTTTATCTATGGGAATGGAACGAGATTCTATTTTTAGTAACTGGTAGACAATTGTGACTGGGGGAGCGAATTTTGCGGTTCCCAGGTGGCTGGATGACAACCATTTATTAATTTCTCCTTCATTACATCCTTTAAAGAGTTTCTCGTGAACTAGATGTTTATTAATTTTTGTGGGGGGAAGGGCTCAGTGGAGCCCAGGTGGCTAGCCATGGCCACTAAAAATCAGACAAATCTGGAGGCTAACTTTAGCTCATTGATGAATGTAGCCGACGAAGCTCTTTGGTAGGCGGAAGGTCTTTTCGAGATGACTGATTCTTTGATTGTTGGTACTAACACCTTAACTCTTACGATCGTAGATCATATTTTCCCTTCGAACTCTTGTTCTTTCCTTAGCTCTAGTGTAGATCCGTATTTTGATGCTTTCCTTCTTGGTCTTTCGAGGGGTTCTCTATCGATAGAGAAACGATGTTCGACACAAGCACGAGAAGAGGTGTGTAAGGTGTCGTTTTCACCTAGCTTGCAGAGGAAAGATGTAAAGGGTGTTGGTAAAACCAGGATCAATCGAAAATTGTGGAAGGCTAAAAAGGTGGTACATAAGATGGCTCTAGGATCAGACATTGGTCTCATGGAGCCTTGCAAGTTTTCTCTTTGTGGTTTAGTTGCGAGACTCTCTTACAGATACTTGTGTAATGTCTTTCTTTTTGACTGGGTGGAACACCTCGGGGGCACGATTAGGATATGTACCTTAAATACTCTTTTTAACCAAAGGATGGTTTGGGTTTATCTGTAACTCATCGAAAGATTTGACGCAGCACTTAGAACATAGGTGGGTGATTGGTGGTTGTATTTTAATGTTAAAATGATGGAGAGTTGCATTTAACCCGGCGACGAAACATTTTCAACTATGCCATTTGCAGGTTCTCCTCCCTGGCTTACCCCTACAGTTATGGAACACAGGAGCACTGGAGGCGATAGGGAACTCTTTAGGTTCTTTAATTTCTTTAGACAAGTATTTTATCTTGGCACCAAATAGGAAATTGGGTAAAATCCTAGTGGAGATGGACCTTCATGGTGGTCTTCCGGAACTCATAGAAATAGAATGGAGGGGTCGGCAGATTGTCCAGAAGTTGGACTACCTTGGCATCCCTTTTCATTGTATCCATTGTCGCAATACCAGTCATTTGAGGAGAGATTGTTCGGGTTGGGTTGAAGAGGGGATATTTGAAGATACGACACTTCATAGAGATAATGGTGACTCAACTTTCGAAGCTGACTCAGCTTGGGCTGGAACTCAGTACCCTTCATCGGAGTCACCACACTCGCCGGAATGGATTGGTTCGATTTATGAAAAGCTAAAATTGCATTGCCCGACTTTGTATGCTTCTTTAAAGTTATGGGAGAAGGAAGAATTGAATGCCTCTCTGTTTTTGAAAATTGTTATTTCTTTTGTGGAGGTACCCTTGGGGGTGGATAAGAGGGTATAAAAAAACAACACTTTGGGCTCTGATCTACTAGTGAACAGTTTTACTTTTCCTTATGGGCGTAAGGGGGAGCTTAATACTTCTTCACTTGGTTTTCTTGGTACTTTACCTACCTTGGAGACATTTTCAACTCGGTCCCCGAGCCTTGTTGTCCCTGTACTACCTCCTACCTTCCCTTATGTGGATTTTTCACAGGTGGCTTCTCCCACTCCAGTTGAGTCTGTACCTATCCCGGGATGTCGTGAATCTGAGGAGGATGATACCTCGTTGAGTGTTGTTCTGGACTCCCTTATTTACGTGATAGTAATCCTCCAACATAGTTACCTACCTATTTTGGGAATGCCATTTTTTACCCTTGTACTACCATTGGAGAGACTAGTACCATGGCTACTCGTCCTGTAAAGACAAGGAAGGACTATTCCTAGTCACGAGGACTAGGAATAGAATATTTTCCAGTAAGAACAAGAAGCGCACAGAAGAAAATTCAGGTGAGGACTAACTTATCTATAATTACTAATCCTACCTCTTTCGACAGTGGGGCACTTAGAGTGGTGAAGGCCCTAGAAAGGGATAAGTAATGATTTTTCTCTCACTCAATCTCAGAGGGGCTGGAGGCACCATAAAATCTTCCTCATTTCATCGTTTATTGGATACTACCCATCCTAACATTGTTTTCCTTCAGGAAACTTTCATTCATGAACAAAAATATCGGTCCTTTATGCATAAGTTTTGTCCTTCCTGGGTGTCTTGTGAAGTTAGTTTTATTGGTACTTCAGGTGGTCAGTTAGTTTCGTGGGAACCTTACCTATTCAATCTGGTTCATTACCTTACTTTTTGTGGGATTTTGTTAACAGGTTCTATTTTCTCAACAAAGAGGGAGATCAATTTACTTAATGTTTATGGTCCGTGTCTGGAGCATAAATATTTTTGGAATATTTTAACAAACAGTGGTTTTCCTTGTATGAAAATTATAGTGGTAACGGGGGATCTGAATTTAACTATATCTACTGAAGAGGTATGGGGCAGGTCAACAAATTTGGAACCACTAGTGGGTTTCTTCAGATCTCTCTTTCAAGCCCACAAACTTGTAGATGTACAGCTAGATAAGATCGTTCCAACTTGGCGAAATGGGCGCTAGGGTACCAATTCTATAGATAAATGACTGGACTTGGTTCTTGTTTCAAAGGATATTCTCTTGAGTATAGGTTTGAATAGATCCTGGGTGGAGTATCCCTTTGTCTCAGATCATTCTCCTGTTCTATTGCAGCTGGAGAACACTCCACTTTTCAAGTCACATCCCTTTAAATTCAATTCACAATGGATTTTGGACAATGACTTCAACAGTATGGTTCATAAAATATGGAGTGATTAGAAATATTTATCGGAAGGAGGCTGACAACATCGTTTAATATAGAAATCAAAGGAATTAAAAACTTGTACTAAAATTTGGGCAAAAGAAACTAAGAGTCGGGATATAAAAATGCTGGAGAATTTGGAAGGTAAAATAAAACAACATTTGCAGTTGTTATTGGGTGGCTCTAAACTTCCGGAGGTGGAGACTAATCTCATAAATCTGAAATTTGAGAGGAATAAGTATATAAAAGAAAACGAGGAATTGTGGTAGCAACAGAGTCAGGCTATTTGGGTTCAGAGTGGTGACCAAAATACTAAGTTCTTCCACTAGTTTTCCAGTCACATGAGAAATAGTAAACATATTTGGGAGATTTGAGATGACACTGGGATAGTTCACAATGGCCAAGAGGCGATAATAGTGGTGGTAGAGAATTATTACAAAAATTTGTTTAAGTCCGTGGATCATTCTTACCCAGTTGAACAGGTTGGGGTGGCGGGCCTTTTCAAAATATTGATAAATGAGGAGGAAGCGAGTTCTCTCTATAAACCAGTTACATTGGAGGAATTAAAAATGGCTTTATACCTATTTAAAAAAGACAAAAGTTCAGGGCTTCATGGATAGGTGGTGGCATTTTTCATTCACTTCTTTAATTTGGTGAGCGTGGATATGTTAGTGATAGTTGAGGAAACTCGGTCTAGTTGCCTCATTGCAGTAAGCCTAAACTCTACTTTTTTATATCTAATTCCAAAAGTCAATAAACCAGTAAACTTTGGGGATTTCAAACCTATTTCTTTGTGTAATCTTCTTTATAAATTCATATCCAAAGTTATTGTTGTCTGGATTAAACCGATACTAACAAAGGCTCTTTCGGCAGAGAAACTGGGCTTCCTTGAAGGCTTCCAAATCCATGACGTTATTGGAACAACACATGAATGCTTACCTAGCATCAAAATGAAAAATTCAAAGTCCCCATTTCTGAAGCTAGACATACAGAAAGATTATGAATGCATTAATTGGGATTTACTAAGGATGATTTTAATCCAAGTGGGTTTTGGCACTCAATTGACAAAATGGATTATGATCTATGTGGAATCTACATCCTTTATTGTCTTAATTAATGGGGAGGTCACAAATTTCTTCTGAAGTGGAAGAGGATTATGACAAGGGTGCCCTCTATCCCTTTGTTGTTTATTCTCATGATGGAGGGTCTGAGCCTATTATTAAAAGCAAGTCTATGGGAAGGAAAATTATCAGGCAACAAAGTCTCCAGAGTTACAAAAATCCTTCACCTAATTTTTGTTGATGATGTTTTATTATTGAAAAATGCTTCCTTGCAAGAGTTGATGGAGATCGAGAGTCTTATAAAAAAAATTTGTATTTCCTCAACTTTAAAGGTAAATGCAACAAAGTCAATAGTTCATTATACTAGTCTATCAGAGATAGAGCTTTCTTCCTTCAATATTTTTCTTCCATATAATTTCTTGGATCTCTCCTTGGAATTCAAATATCTCAGATACTTTTTAAAGGAAGGATTACAGAAAGAGGAAGACTGGAATTTTATTTTTCCTAAGGTGTAAAAGAAGATAGGTCATTGGAGCTATAGGTGGTTATCCCTGGGTGGTAGGTATATTTTATGTAAGTCTGTTCTAGAAATCCAACCGGTATATTGGCTATCACTTGCTTCTATTTCGTCCTCCATTCTAAACAAATTAAGGAAAATACTATTTAATTTTCTCTGGAACAGGTTTGGTGAATCTCATCATTATCATCTCTGTCATTGGGATGCTCTAGCTAAGCCAAAACACAATGGTGGTTGGGGTTTTCGAAATATTTTTTTTTTCGGTAAATATTTGGCTGCGACAACTCTATTGCATGTACTAATGAAGGAAGGAATTTGGCATAAGGTTATAAAGGATAAATATATCCCTTTCACTATAGTCAAATACTAGCTCAGATCGACTACTTTCCATTAGCCTTAGGCATAAAAAATTTGGAACAGTATTTTAAAGTCTGTACACCTGATTACAAATTGGTTTAGTTAGAATCCTTGTTTAAAGCATCATGTGGTTCTTGGTAGATATAGAATTATGGGGATGGGAGACTTATCCTTTCTATCAAAATCACTTATTGATACTCTTAGAAATAAAAAAATTATAGTTTTAGCTTAGGCTTGGAGACAACATGAACATGACTCTTTTTTTACTTCTTGGGTCAACAGTTTGGATCTGGATATCACTGGTGGTTTGGCAGTGGAGTGGGAGAAATTTCGTCATGCCCTTCAAGCCTCAGGAGTATCTATCCATGATAAAGAATATAATTTGTTGTGGATTGGGGGTGACTCTTCAGGATCCCTCACGATAAACAATGTTTATGTGGATTTTTTATCTACAAAAAACTTACCAATCCTTACAAGGTGGAGAATTTTTTTATGGAAGTGGGACATCCAACAAAAAATCAAGCTATTTATGTGGCTAGCAGTGGAGAATAAAATTTGGACTTGGAAAAATTTACAATAAAGAGGATGGATAGGCCCAGGTCGTTTCCAGTTATGGAAGGGGGATACTGTAGATACTTCTCACCTATTCGTCCACTGCCCTTTTACTAAGCTTATCTAGAAGAAAATTAAAACTATCAAAATGTAAAAACATGAATGAAAATGGAATACTTTAGTTGAATGTATCACAAACTGGACAACGGATAAGTCTATACCTTCCTAATTAGCTTCTCTTATTTGATGGTTTATTTGGTTAGAAAGGAATTATGCAATATTTGAAGGTAAAGAGCCATCTACTCAAGCGGTTTTCATCAAAAATCTTGGGTCACTAAAAAATCTTGAGGCCTAAAAAACTCCTCCTCCTTTTCGTTCTTGTTTGATATATCATCTACATGATTCAACTGTGGCTTGTTTTGATGGAACGACTCTTTCAAATGGGAAGTGCAGTGGGCAGGTGGTATCTTAAAAGCTTTAGTCTCAACAGTTTATATAAGGTACTTCAATTGCAGGGAAGGCACAAATACGAAGGCAGAGCTAATGGGCATTTGGGAAACTCTATTTTTAGGAAATCATCTATCTATTCACAAGCTTTAGATTCTGGGAGACTCAAAAGTCATTATAGATTGAATAAACAAAAAGAGTGAATTGCGGGCATGTGCTATTGAAGGGTGGAAGGAAAGAATCAGGGCTTTAAGAAGTAATTTTATGGAAATCAACTTCGAACACATCTATCATGAATTCAATAAGGAGGCAAACTTTCTCTCAAAGAAAGCTTTACGGGAACCTAAAGGAGTTATCGCTTTCTTCAAATGGTTAAATGGATTGGAGGGCCAAATATGCCATATCAAAATAAATTAAGCTACAATTTTCTAATTCTCCCTTTTTGGAAAAGACTTTTCAGATTTGCAATGTTGCGAGTTTTTTGTTTTTACAATTTGCTTCTAGACTGTGGTGGGAAAAAGGTATATAAGTACCAATTTTTTTCTTCCCTTTGAAGAGTTTGATCTTTTATAGAATTCTTCCTGGATTTATTTTGTTTTGAATCTTGTTGTTACTATTAGTGGACAATATTATAACTTGAGCTTGACGACAGATATGGTCTAGCAGAGGTAAAAAATTATATTTTACTAATATAATTGAGCTAATTTTCTATTGGAAAAAAAGTATTTCTATAACGCTCAAGACAATTTTAGAATGCATCCATGCATGCATGATTTTATGATTGGTCATGAAACATTAGAGAGTGATTTCCAACAAAATCTCATTGTGTATGTTGTATTTAACATATTGTTCTTATATTACCCTAGCATTACATCAAACGTTACTAGCCCTTATCAAATCTTGATTAGTGTAGTGTCAAGGGGGATTATAAACCATAAAGTTCATAATTCTATGTTCATCACTCAAATATCATATTTTGCACCAGATGGTTGTAACAACTCTTAGTGTTCCATTGATTAGCGATTTGATGAGGTGCAATTGAATAATGCAACCATGTAACATACTATCCAATGTGTTTGTCTTACATAGAAATTGTGAAAGTTTTAATGCAAAAGATGATTATTCAAAATATAACAAGAAAGAAACATAAAAAACAAATCTCTTTGAGAAATTGTATAAAATTTGCATGTTAGAACTTTAAGTTAAATATTTATTTAATAAATAAACATGAAAAAATGGGGGTAATGCTAGTATGTATAGCAACATAAATAACAAATCTCTTTGAGAAATTGTATAAAATTTGCATGTTATAAATTTAAGTTAAATATTTGTTTAATAAATAAGCATGAAAAAAAGGGGCAATGCTAGTATGTATTATCAACTGTAACAATAACTAACAAAATCATTATGATATAATAGAGAAAAAAATAAGTGTAGACCCCAAAATGAAAGCAATGATGATAGAAACATAATTTGTGAGAGCAATGGACAAGGTTTTGACTATGAGTGTATGATGCAATGACTACACCATTAGAGATACGAGTGGAGGCCATTGTGAGGCTAAGACCTAGTAGAAATTATGTGAGGGTGCAATTAGATTTTTTTCATAACCCAAATTATTATAATATCTAATTATATAGATAAACACCACAACCTACAACCATTAACTGAAAAAAGTAGAGAGATATTATTCATGATTTCATAAATTACAAGCAGTATGTGGTGAGTAACTTACCTGATAGGTGGTGATGCAGGAGCATCTCTCCACGTCATCCAACCCACCAACCAGCCCACATCAGTGCATGCATTCAATGGGAAGAGGCGCAACCTCGTTTCAAATTTGAAATTGAATGTAATTATTGTTGTAGGCTGTTGAGCCATGGAGTCATGCCTTTGTGCAGGAATTAGAGTAGATATCCTTGAATGTTTGTAAGGATGAGATCTAGATCTGATTCTGGACTAGACAACCCATTCAATGTAATTGAATAGGGTAGGTGAGTTTGGAGGGAAGAGCCCAAAGAGCCCCCTGATGTAAAAGATCGAGAGATCTTTGTATTATCAGATAGGAAGTTGGAAAATAGAGAGAGTAGAGAAGGAGTCAAGACTCTGTTAAATTTCGTGCTCAGAACACCCCTGTAAAAAGAAGCATTTTTATTAATACAAACCAGAGCAGTTTTTCCTGCATATTGTCTATGTTGTGTGAATGTCTTTGTGTGTTCTTTATATGTTGTAGATGCATGTTAGGTATGCATTTGTAGGGGTTTTGTTTGATTTCAGGGCTATAGGTCTTTGAGGCTTCACACCAGGAGGGTGTGACAGAATGCTGCGGGTTCTGATAGCCGTGCACAGAGGGTGCATTTATGAATTTTGCAGATTCAAACAAAGGCATGCTAGGAGGGCACAGTAGCTGAAATAATTGCCTCAGAGGAAGACCTCAAGGTTGTTGAATACCTTGGAGGTAACGCTGTGTATGAGAGATGCAGTTGCAGACAGAATCTCTGAGGAGTTGTGTAAGGCTCTGCTAGGAGGGCATTGAACACAGGTACAGAGTGCACAAAAAAACTCTATTGTGAGTTCAAGGAGAACTAGAATCACTAAGAATTCTGAGAGCTCTGCCAAGAGGGCATTGAACAGGTGCATAGGGTGCACAGGAGAGGACAGAACTGTTGGATGTTCTATGAGAAGACACTCTGCCAGGTGGGCATTGAGTAGATGCGCAGATAGAGCACAGAAGGAAGAACTCTTTGAGTTCTGAAATTGAAGAAGTGTCCATAGAGGAACCTTCGCAGGGTTGTTGAACACCCTGAAAGACTTAGCAATAGGTTGCTTGAGCGAAGGATTTCCAGGAGGGCATAAAAAATTCTCCATCTGAAAGAGAAGGAAAAAAGGAACGAGTTCCTTAGAAGTCTAAGTAATAGGAAAGCTCGTAAGAGATAGAACTTTGCGTGCAAAGACTCTGCAAGGAGCACAGAAGTCAAAGAATTATTTAAGGATTCAAAGGGATAAAGCTCAGGAGGAACAACATCGTTGAGAATGCAGGTGAGACTCAAGGTAAAGAGTTTGTAGAGGAGAGTAGAAAAGGTTTAGGCCTTTTGCACTTGGAGAATTCTTCCAAGTCCAGGAAGAAAGTGCAGAATCTCAAGACGGAGCATAGCTGCCATCGAATCAGTTGAAGAGATATGGACCGTTTGTTTTCCACGTCTAGGGAGAAGCAGGAGAGTGCATAGCGCGGGACAGATATGAACCATCATATCTTAGTCAGAATACCCGACAGCGGTTGGATAGGCAAGAAACTGCACAAGGTTTAAACCTCAAGCACAGAGCGGAGAAATCTAAAAAGTCCTAAAGAGTGCAGAGTTATCAGGATTTCAGACTTCGAGATTTTAGAGGTCTCGAGGACGAGAGATCGGGACACTCCATGGTGAAATTCATGAAATCATGAAATGATGAGGACCATCCATCTGAGGGAGGACACATGGCAACAATCTAGGATTTCAGGGAAAGTCCCGAAAGGAAGAGTCCATCGGGATATCGCAAAATGGGAATTCGGGAGTCCCGTTGACAAGAGGTCGGGCTCTCGTGTTGATAAGTCTCGAAGGGAATAAGACTGTGGTCTTATGAAAAGTGGTCATACGGGCCAAAGCATAGCCCAGGGGGATAATTGTTGATCCAAGCCTTTTCGGCATTTCGACATTTCGGTGTTCAGGTGTTCGAGAAGATAGAGGTTCTCGACATCAGAACTCTGTGAGTCCCGAAACCCAAAATTCATGGTCGTGTGCAGAAGACTGTGAGGGTAGAAGAAGGACCTGTGGATCAAAAATTAAGATTCCAGCAGGGAATCAAGAGAGTCGCTTCGACTCAGGGAAGTGATTGAATGATCCTAAGAGTGGACTTCGGCCCGAGGGTGAGAAGGGGTCTGCGTCAAGTTTATGGTATAAGAGCTTGAATCTTGTCTATAGATTTCAGGCAAGGGAAGCTGGAGGCGAAAGAGCACTCTGATACACATCAAGTTTATCGTATCAAAGTGGGATTTCATCTATATATTTCAGGTGAAGCGAGAAGGCAAAGGAAGACAGAGTGTTGGATACTCTTTGATGGTTGTTTGTGGGTAGGAAACAATCAAGGAGACAGTCAGGAAGACTGTGGAAGAAGCTGAAGCACTCACAGTTGCAGAGTGACAACAACAGGTTTTTCCAGGAGGGCAGACAGATACAACAAGATGGCTATTGAAGGCCATAGATATGCTAGAAGGAAAGACCCAGAGCTAATGAGAAGATCTTAAATAGATGAAGAGCTCACTAATATAAGGGAAGAAATGGAAAATCTTGCATTTTGAATGTAACAGAACGCCAAATCGAGATGGGTATATGAATGGCCCATGAGGAAGTCAAAGGCAAAATGGCCAGTCAAGGAGTTGATGTCTAGACGACAGCATAGGATGTTAAGAGGATGGTTGAGGCATGTTGAAAACATCGACGGACCTGAGGATATGGTTCAGGTATGTGAACCAGAGACTGGGAGAAATCTCAGTGGGGCTGAAGATGAATTGGGATCAGCTGAAGATCTCAAGGACTTCTAGGAGGGAAGCCTAGAAATTCCCAATTGCCAAGATGACAAGGAGTTGAGATTTCTGCGGGATCTCATAGACTGTCATGAGGACAGCCAGGGAATTTCACATTGCCAGGAGGGTAATGAGACGAGGTCACTGCAGGATCTCATGGACTGCCAGGTGGGCAAGGAAATAGAAGTGAGACTATCTGAAAGTCTCCTGAACTCAGAGGTGAGTTTAGATCAGCCAAATCAGCTGACAGGGAAGGAAGATCAAAGAAATCTTCGAATGATTGGGGGAATTCAGGTATTCCTGCCACATAACCCAGTTGAGGCAGAGATTTGTGTTGTCGATGAAGCAACAACAACAAGAGAAAGAAAACCATATTTGACTGTCAAATAAGTGTTGGAGTAGACATTGGAGGCTGCCCAAACAAAGGAAGATGACCATTCTAAGGAGTGGCTCAATATTTTCAGCTAGGAAGATGAAAAGATTGCAGCATTGGTGCTTGCAGAAGCAGAAGAAGAAGAGGCAGATAACATGAGCTTTGTTGATCTGTGTGAATAGATTGAAGCCCTCAAGAGAAGGGTGATAGTGTAGAGCTTACACATCCAACAAGTGAGGTTGGAAGTAGATGAAGAAGATGACATGGGAGATCATGATGATATTCCCATCTGCAGAAAGAAAATGTAGTTGAGGAGACTACATGAACATAGCCAGCCACTGGAGCATCTAGACGAAGTGATCGAGAAGATCAGGAAGTTGATGGCAGAGCCAACAGAGACTACCAACAAGGAGAATATGGGCAAAAAAGCAGCAGCAACAGCATCGCAGCAGATGCAAAAACAATAGGGAGATGGAGAAGATGAACAACTCCAGAAATTTGTTTGGGATCCAGGAGGATTTCAATAGCTGAGATGGAAATCTCATGAGTAGGAGCTCATGAATTTTGTATCTTAGGAGTATGGTGCAGGAGCATCTCTCCATGTCATCTAGCCAGCCAACTAGCCCACATCGGCGCACACATTCAATGGGAAGAGGCGCAGCCTCATTTCAAATTTGAAATTGAATGTAATTAATGTTGTAGGTTGTTGAGCCATGGAGTTGTGCCTTTGCACATGCATTATAGTAGATAGCCTTGAATGTTTGTAAGGCTGATATCTAGATCCAATTATGGACTAGACAACCCATTCAATGTAATTGAATAGGGTAGGTGAGTTTGGAGGGAAGATCTCAAAGAGCCCCTTGATGTAAAATATCAAGAGAACTTCTTTGTATTATCAAATAGGAAGTTGGAAAATAGAGAGAGTAGAGAAGGAGCCAAGACTCTATTAAAGTTCATGCTCAGAACACCCCTGTAAAAAGAGGCATTTTTATTAATACAAACCAGAGCAATGTTTCTTGCATATTGTTTGTGTTGTCTGAATGTATTTGTGTGTTATTTATATGTTGTAGATGTATGTTAGGTATGCATTTGTAGGGATTTTGGTTGATTTCAGGGTTAGAGGTCTTTGAGGCTTCACACCAGGAGAGTGTGACAGAACATTGATGGTTCTATTAGCCGTGCATAGAGGGTGCATTTATGAATTCTACGGATTCAGACAAAGGCATGATAGGAGGGAACAGTAGCTGAAATCATTGGCTCAGAGGAAGACCTTAAGGTTGTTGAATACCTTGGAGGTAAGGCTGTGTATGAGAGACGCAGTTGCAGACAGAATCTCTGAGGAGTTCTGTAAGGCTCTGCCAGGAGGGCATTGAGCACAGGCACAAAGTGCACAAAACAACTCTGTTGTGAATTCAAGGAGAACTAGAATCACTAAGGATTCTAAGAGCTCTGCCAAGAGGGCATTAAGCAGGTGCATAAGGTGCACAGGAGAGGACAAAACTGTTGGATGTTCTGTGAGAAGACACTCTAGCAGGTGGGCATTGAGTAGATGTGCAGATAGAGCACAGAAGGAAGAACTCTTTGAGTTCTGAAATTCAAGAAGAGTCCATACAGGGATCTTCACAGGGTTGTTGAACACCCTAAAAGACTCAACAATAGGTTTCTTGAGTGAAGGATTGCCAGGAGGGCATCAGAAATTCTCCATCTGAAGGAGAAGGAAAAAAGGACTGAGTTCCTTAGAAGTCTGAGTAATGGGAAAGCTTAGAAGAGATAGCAATTTGTGTGCAAAGACTCTGCAAGGAGCACAGAAGTCAAAGAATTCTTTAAGGATTCGAAGGGATAAAGCTCAAGAGGAACAACATCGTTGAGAATGCAAGCGGGACTCAAGGTAAAGAGTTCTCAAAGGAGAGGAGCAAAGGTTGAGGCCTTTTGCACTTGGAGAATTCTTCCAAGTCCGGGAAGAAAGTGCAGAAGCTCAGGAGGAAGCATAGCTTCCATCGGATCATCCGAAGAGATTTGGACCATTGGTTTTCCACGTCCAGGGAGTAGTAGGAGAGTGCATAGTGTGGGATAGATCTGAACCATTATATCTTAGTTAGAATACCCAACATTCGTTGGATAGGTAGGAAACTGCACGAGGTTTAAACCTCAAGCACAAAGTGGACAAATCTAAAAATTCCCGAAGAGTGCAGAGTTATCGGGATTTTGGACTTTGGATTTCGGAGGTCTCGAGGATGAGAGATCAGGACATTCCATGGTGAAATTCGTGAAATCGTGAAACGATGAGGACCGTCCATCTGAGGGAGGACACGTGGCAGCAATCTAGGATTTCGGGGAATGCCCCGAAAGGAAGAGTCCATCGGGATACCAAAAATCGAGAATTCAAGAGTCCTGTTGACAAGAGGTCATGCTCTCGTATTGATAATTCCCAAAGGTAATAAGACTACAGTCTTATGAAAAGTGGTCATACGGGCCAAAGCATAGCCCAGGGGGCTAATTGCTGATCGAAGCCTTTTTGGTATTTCGACATTTTGGTGTTCATGAGTTCGAGAAGACAGAGGTTCTCGACATCAAAACTATGTGAGTCCCGAAACCCAAAATTCATGGTCGTGTGCAGAAAACCGTGAGGGTAGAAGAAGGACCTATGGATTGGAAATTGATATTCCAGCAGGGAATCAAGATAGTTGCTTCGGCTCAGGGAAGTGATTGAACGGTCCTGAGAGAGGACTTTGTCCCGAGGGTGAGAAGGGGTCTGCATCAGTTGGGATCAACTTACATATCGAACTCCAATCCTTAATCCTACAAGCTACCAAAACAAAGTGTGGGTGATGAATCTCCTCCCAACCATCTTCTTATTCATCACGACTAAGAGCCCCCAGGCCATCAATCCACTACTTTTCCAACTCTTCTTAACCTTATCCTCAGAATTCCCAAGGAAAATGAGATGCCATTTTCTCATTCTTCTCCATTTGTATATAGAATCCATCCATAAGAACATGAGCCCTAGGATCCATTATTTATTTCATTATTATTATAATTTAGGGTTTCTCCATAAATTGTTGTTACTTATTTTACCATTTACTTTTAGTACCTGAATATTTAATCCCTTTATGATAATTATTACACTTCTTTATTAGTATTATTACTTATAAAATATGGGACATGGCATACTTCCTGCCTTTAGGGAAATTCATCTCAAAGTTGACTTTTGTATCTTCCATGTGATCCTTTACTGAACTAGTATAAGTCCACTAGCACAATAAGCATCAAAACCTCTTAGGAAGCATGAGAGACACTCTAGAAATGATTCCAACTTCAATAAACAAGCTTAAAGCCTCTCAATATATTAGGGCTCTAAGTCATGAGACCCCATCTGCCTAAGTAGGCATCTAGATCAATACTTATATACACCAGGCATATCAAAAGGTTGGACCAAAACTGCATCCTTATACTCCCTCGAAAATACATCCCGAGGAAATGAAATATCCTAGGGAGTGCAAGGAACACTCAAGAAGTTCTTCCAAATTTTGGCATCTTAGTTTATCATGTCTCTATATCACCACACCAAGGAATATCAAAATTTTGTACCAAAAATACCTCCTTATACTCCCTTGGGTACACAACCCCGAGCATCAAAGTCGAATTCCACAACTCCATTGATGAGCAACACTCTAATCGTTCTATGGGCTTCAACATCACAACTTTCATACAAGGCATAATGATTATTGGCATAAGTAGTAGATTGAGTTGTCCTCATCCCATAGGATGTTACTTGTAACATTCTCCTTCATGGTTATGGGCTCCCATGAGATCATCAAATAAACCGACCCTCTTGGTGCATTGGTGGATAACCTAAAAATCACCACCTCACAATGCAACCAATGCATTAGTTATAATCATAATATCGACATCTTATAGAAATAATTCACATGCTAACTCTCGCATGATATCATGAAAATATAACATCGTTACCATCACCACATGCTCATGCATGTCATCATAAAACATCTTAGCATAAAATATTTCCATACAATTACATGATGTCATCACATCAAGAGATACTACCATAACAAGTATAACCTTGACACATATTTATCGAAGACATATCTATTCATCAACATGAAATAACATCATATGTAAACACCACAGGTTCTTAAGATATCATAGCATCATGAACACATAATGCATACAAAGCTATAAAACATCATGGATATTCTTATCATGATATATATATTAAGATATCATAGCATCATGAACACATAATGCATACAAAGCTATAAAACATCATGGAGGAATTTTGTCATGATATATATATATATATATATATATATATATATATATATATATATAGAGGTATATAGAGATATATATATATATATATATATATATATATATATATATATATATATATATATATATATATATATATGCTAAATCCCCCATGCAAGAATCATCCCAAAACATCCATACTACATGGTTCTACTTGGTTAAGTTCATCAACCCAATCTAACTCTCAAAGGGAATCAACATCATTGTACTGAAATTTCATATATTTTCCTTGTTGACTTTAATATCAACCTTGTTACAAGAAATATCCCTATGGCTATGGGTTAAAGTCACAACATAGTGTTGTCCATTTAAGTATCAAACCAAATCACAATAATGCAATTAAATATTTGTAAATAACTCAATCCTATAACTAACTAATAGTAATGAGGAAAAACATATATATCGAGTGTCCTACATCTGATGAAGATCCCACATTTGTAATCCTGACATGATCCTTTCAAACTATTCCTTTGAAAACCTGCAAAATATTCAAGTAGAAAACTACAAAGGGTAGGAGCTATGTAATAACTATCTTCTATAGAAATGATTTAAAAACAAATATAATTGCAAGAATTAGTATTCTAGGTAACAAGATATTCAAACAAGATCATCATATACAAAGAACAAATTAATTTCATGGGAAAGAGGCATCTTTATTCTTTTACAATAGAATTAAGTTAGTTATCACTTGCGCTTGTGGCGGCACTACCCCTTGAATGGACTCCAAGTACCTCCACCCAAGCTACTGATTATAAGATGGACCTTCAACTCCAATGCCTAGGAAAACCCAAAAAATATCAAGGGAAACTTCTTGGTTAGATATGGGAAGCATGGAAAGAGGATGGAAACAAGGGTTTCCTAGTCTAAAGACATGAATCAATATTTGGAAAATAAGGGATTGTAGACAAGGTGGGAAATATCCAACATAACTTTGCTTCAAGAATCATTCTTCTCTTGTCATGTCTTATGCTGAATTTATACCATCTCCAAGTAGTTGGAGTGGTTGCATATGGTTGTGTACAAGTAAAAGGGAATTAGGAAACTAACAAACATGTAACCCCACACATAATTATGCAAAATTATACTTTTTTTAAGAAAAAATGAGATGCATGGAACTTTTAATAGAGAAACATGCATATAAGCATATTGCATAGCTTTTAGGGCATATACATGTCAACAAATCATGTTTTTTGAAGAATCCAAAGGAGGTAAAGGGGATTGATGTCTGCAAATAGGACAAGGAAAATCCAAACAAGCCATCAATGCATGTGTAGTGGAATTTGATGCTATAACAGGTCCCCCCTAATTTGTGAGGTTAGAAGATGTTTCCTAACGCAACATTATAAGACTAAAGGAGGTTTCCTAGTCTAAATACATGTCTTTAGATTATATAAAACAAGGGTTTCCTAGTCTAAATACATTATAAATTTGGGAGATAAAGATGCAGTAAGTTTAGGTGAAGGTTGTCAAAATATGATCCAAGAACAAAAACTACAACACAAAACAAGAATACTCACTTCTCAAGTTGGTAGTACCCATGCTTAGGAGTGATAAAATCATGGCCAAAAAATCAAGTACATTGCATATCCATGAAATATGTATATATATAATACGAGATCATGGCCACGAAAATGAATACACATTGGATCAATGCCAAAAGATCATAGCCACAAAAGAGATACATAGTGGACCTATGTCTCAGAATTAGAGGAGGATATATGGAATTAAGGATTGAAAAAATGATCCACCACAAGTACCAATGTCATAAGTGGAAGTGGTATTATCTAACGCAACTCAGGGAAAAACATAAAGGAGGTGATGCTACTACAGACATGAGGTATTCAAATTAACCACTGATGGTACTAGTCTAGACTATAGGAATAAATGTGTTAAATTTAAACATAGTAATACATCATTTGATTAACGACAATTGATGTATACCATTAAAAAATGTGAGAAAACCAACTGATATTGATAATGGGCATCAAGGTACCTAGTGCATTCTAGAAAGTGTGACTAAAGGAGTCGACGTCGAACACTTGAAGATTCTGTCAATTAGGGGACAACAATGTATTCCCACTTTCAATAGAAAGAGAACCTACCACTAATGACTGCAATCCCCAAGGTACTGATAAAAATTCCAGTCCCTATCCCATAGAAATGTGTGTCGAAGTCGATAGGAAGAGATCTGCTAGAAGGAGGAATCCCCCATCATCCAACACGAGCAGTAGAAGAAGGCCAAAGATTTAGAAGAACTCATATGAAAAGATTGAAAGGACCCACCACGAAGTATGTCTCTCACGTCGACTAGATGCAATATTGCATGAAAATGACTCTCTGAATAGAAGCTAAAAATGAAATTTCCTGACATAAATGAGGAAACCACCAATGGGGTAAAATGGAATCCAAGGTACTACATGAATCCCAATGTGTAAATAATGTTCTTTCCATCGATTACAAGTGAAACCACTTGGTCAATGACCAATGATGAAATGTCATATGTTGAGCACAATATCACCTATCAATGATTTAAATAGGGCTAGAGTGAAAATCTAGCTCAAAATATTAGAGGAATGTGTCATAGTTGATAGGAGTCGATCCTCTAGAAAGAAGTCAATGGGGACCTTCCATACTAGCACAAGTATAGAAAAAAAATTCTTATCATTATTAGAAGTACTTGACATACGATAAAGCCAAATTAAAGTTAGGAATTCCGACGAATGGCCAACATGGGATAAAACTTCATTTGAACAAAAGCACGACACAATAGAGTGACTTAGGAAGCATGGACTGAAATATGAACATTGACATAATTTTGTGACATAGGAGGCATCAACAAACTCTCCATAGTGATTGGATGCATAACCATCCAAAGGAGTAAAAACTCTATGTAATTGGTTAAGTTTCCTAAAGCCATACTTAACCCAAACTATTGAGACATAGAATCAAAAAATTGTTCTTTCTTCAAAGGAAACTCGATTGCCGCTATAAATTGAAAAGAAAAATATTTTCCATGCTCTTTTTTTGTTATTTTGTTTTTGTTTTTGTTTTTCATATTATAATGCATGAAAAAGAATAAAACAATACTATAATGCATCATAATAATGAATGTCATGGGAAAAAAATCTAGTTCCAAGTGAAAGGAACATACCTATGCTCAATGCAAGGAAACACATGCAGGATATGAACACTCAGGGGAATGTGTCCTCTAGGGATAGAGGTGTCGAGTTGCAAAGGAAAATATTGCAAGGATATAAATTTATGAGAATGCATAATAAAGAGGTTAACCAACAACAAGTTGAAGCTGGAATTAGTCTCAAAAGTGTAAGAAGTGGAATGCAATGTAGTATTACAACTCAACACATAAATGAGGGAGCCTCATGGGTATTGACTAGAAAAATATTGAGAAGAAGATATGTGTAACAACTTGTTTTCCCCATGATTGTAATTATGTTAATATTTCATGTAATGTGATTCTGAAGCATGTAATTATGCTATTGATTAATAGAAAAAACACCAAAAAGCTAACTGAGAGGGAAATTCCTTGAGTATTATCCATGATATCATAATGGGATTAGTGAGGTGGACTGGCAAGGTGAAGTGGATGTATCCAAGTTTGATCAATGCAATCTCTAACGCAATGAGTAAATTGTGGATGAAAACCAAATTTTTGAAGGATTCTAAAGAGGAAGGAATGCCACAATCTATTAAATGAATTTCACACACACACACACACACACACACATGTATGTATTGATGACCATACCTTTCTCATTTTTTCTATGGTTGGAATTTTTTAATACCAATTTTGATCATGTCCCAAAATACATGTTGGTTGAGCTTACAAAGCTCCTGGACCAAAAGATATAGCATATTTTCAAGTGCCCTAGAGCTTTCAACAGAAAAGTCATTCCCTAAGGGCCCAAGAATAAGCTTTAAGTGTATGGGTGCTTATCGGGAGAAAAATGGGGATAATTTCACTTTTGAAAGGCTTAATCCCTTTGTGAAGGAAATATCATAAGACCACGCCTAATAATAGAGTTTTAGCTAAGGTGCATGGCTTGATCATCCAATGCTCATAATCAATCTAGATCTACGCCGGGTGATCAAAGTCACATCATGGAAGTGAAAGGGACATACCATGCATGTGGTGTGTGAGGGAGGTTTTAGTTGCCACATGTTGAGAAGTTAATGGTGTCTCCTAACAAGAAAAAAGAGGGTAAAACCAATCCTCTTGGGTTGTGATAGTGGTATTATGGTTTTTGCTAAACACATATTCTCCCACTCAACACACTTTTGTATGCCTATTCAGTGACACTTGGATCTGGAAAAGTATTCCACCTAGGATTCTCATGAAAATCAAAGACAGTGTGGCATGCCAACAAGGCACTCATCAAAGCTAATTCAAGAATATCACCTATTTAGTAAGGTTCCACTAGTGACTATGGGTAGTATATCATACTCAGCTACATGTAGACCGACCTTAATGCCACATAAGAATCGACATGGACCAATATGAAGTTACCACGTGTATGTGGGACCATGATGAAATCAACATGACATCACTAAAAAAAAAATTCCCTTTCCCCAAACTTTCAAAGGAGCTAAGCCACTAGGAAGATGTTGCGTGTTCATAAAAGGCACGGGGGAGAATATTTCAAGCGAGTGAGGGATATAATGATTGCACATCAAATCATTTGATGGATAAAAATCTCTAAACATGATATTTTCCCTCATGTCTTCGTGTCTGTGCTAATCATCACACTATTACCTACAGTTGATGGAGGACAATAATCATTCCCCACATACGCACACCCATGCAAGCCATAGATCTCTAAATATCACATTGGGTGTAGAAAATCACTTCATCCCGACAATTATATTTCACAAATACATGTCTAGCTCCTATATGTGTTTTATGCTTATGATATTGAAGTGATTTCCTCTTAACAATGACCACTTCTTGTCATTTCTTCATATGCTTAATGATGTGCAGAGGGTAACCCTGTGGATTTAAATATTTGAAGATGTTTAACTATTCGATGCATATTTTAACGATCTGTTATATGTGTTAGAACTGTTGAATTCTTAATTTCTCAGCACATTATTCTATTTCCATAAGATATAATATTCATTCTTTGCAACTCCTTATACTCTTGTCATGTATTTATTCTAATTCATCATTCCCCCGCTCTTAAAACTGTATTTTCTAAAACACTCGTGGAAAAATGCCTCTTGGGATGAAATTTTTTAATATTTGGACTGAGATTGTTTGAGGGCCAAGATTTGTATTAGAGAGAGAAAAAAACTTACCCAATTTTTGCATAATTTTATTTGAGTGCAAGCATGGCTTTAAGTCTCACCATGAGTCTTAGCTCTCAGGGTGCCTCAACATCATTCCATTGACAACCTAGAACATCTCAAGCAATAACATAATTAATACAATATTACACTAAGTTTTTGTCGTCACAGATCCATTGGTAGTATGACTCATTTAAAATTATGCATAAGTCATATTTTGATTATGTGTTAGAAATCTATATAGAATCATATAATATTTGCATCCAACCCTAAAGCCTTATCTATATTAAGATCCCATGTGGAACTAATGACTTCTTCATCTTATATATGATGGATTGGGGCCTACTTCTCCTCTATAATAACTAAATCTGGGATTTATTGTATCATCCCTTGGTTGGTTTCATCCAGGGGTGACTTTTCTTCAAAGTATATGGATTTAAAATAGCCATGATATAAATACCTAAGAGATTCTTATTGGGAGACTCTTTAATAAAATTCCAAAGTAACTTATATTGAACATGAAAATCTAACAAGCCTGTGATTTATTATAAAAGAATATTGTGTTTTTGTCACCTTTCTCCAACCACAAGTTCCTTAATTTAAGCATCGCATGCTCTTCTTCCTTGTGACAAGTAGAATTTAACTTACCTGTCATAAGAAAATTTAACTTTCCTATAGGTCATCTTTATTCATCCTAGAGAGTTGAGGTAATTTACTAATCTTCCATGCATAACGAGAGGTCCTCTAGCTATTGTTGTAGCTTTTCCATTCCGTCAAAGGGAGAGGTGAATCATAGTTTCACTTGGATGCCTTTAATTTCTAATTGGTGGCTCCCACTCTTGTTTCCCATAGATGGTATGGGTAGCCTTGGATAGGGAGGAACCACACTTCTTTATATATATTCAAGGATCAAGGGTCATTTAGTTGGAGATGATTAAATCAGAAGGGCACCGATTAATAGTCAATATCAAGGAGGGGGTCAAGTAGGATTGGCTTGTGCTCTGAGATACAACACGGCATGATGGAAGATGTTATATACAATTTTACCAATAAGAAGGAACCTTGTAAAACGAAACATTCTATTCTCTCTACAATTATGTCTCTACAATTATGATTAGGCCCAAATCTTTTGTATATTCATGTCTAATTTCCTTTTTTTGGATTTGAAAGAAAATCATCTAAAACTTCATGAAAAGGATCTATAACAATATGTTGTTATAGTTATTATTGTCCCTTTGTTCTAATTTTATAATTTTATACTTGGTTGTTTTTAAATTTTGCTTTTATGAACTTCATTTTTTTAAAATTTAGTTTATTAACATATCTACTTGAACTGTAAATCCACCAAAAGTCATGTGATAACATTTTATTTAAAATATATATATATATTTTTATTTTGTCAATAAATTCATATTTTATTATATAAAATAGAAGAGAGGGAATATAATCTATTTGGTTTGTTTAGTATATTTGGTTTTACATAGCGAATTTATCTACTTATTAGGATGTGTTTTTTATAATACTTAGTGTAAAATTATAATTATTAAAAATAAAAATAAAAATTATTTTTAGGTAAAACAAAGATAAAATTAGGAGTTACAAGGGTGGGTGGGAGTCTTCATGATCCCAGGGGGAAAATATAGAGCATTATGCATGAGCCTTAGGAGAAGCTTTGAATAATCAGGAAAAGGTTTATGCATCGTGGTGTGTATTCAATTTAGAAAGGAATCTAGGAATAAGGAGTTTGATCATTTTTGGGGACCCTCTAAGCATTATCATGGTGGCCATCAAGAAAACTAAACATTGATGGTTCAAGCTCCACAAAATCATTTTGAGAATTAGGAAGACAATGTATTAGTTCAATAACATGGAATTATACCATATTTGAAGACAATTGAATGGTGAAGAAAATGTGTGGATGAAATATGCCACTACAATGAACTTTGGTGTCCTTATGAAAAATTTGGACTTAGTTTTTTCAACTATACCCTAATTATTAATGTTAAATCGGACTATCCATTTAATTTTTAAGTTAATATACTTAATTTTATGTAAAAACCATAGAAAAAGTCACCGAGACACGCATTCGAGGTAGCTGGGAAGGATTTATCTTAAGCAAGTGAGCCCAGAAGCTCACTTACAATGAAGGGCTTTGTTCGGGCTATTTCAAGTATTTAAAATGGAGAGGGTAAAACAATATAGGATAATGAAGTTGAGGGATTTGCAGGTCTCTTGGCATAGGGTGGTTATTTGATTATTTGGAGGTCAGTGATGTTGAATTGAGGTTTGTTGAATGAGTGGCAAGATGAATAACTAGGGTTCGTTGAACTGCTATAGGGAAGTTCAATGATAGGAAGAGGAGTATATTGAGTAGCTTATTTGTATTGTGGGTATTATGTTTCCGTTTGATGTAAGGGGTCATTTATTTTATATTTTATATTTTTTCCTTTGTTAAGAAGTAGGTCGGATCAAGAGAGTTTCCAACTTTAGTGCTTTTCTAGTATTTTTTGTTGTGAAATAGTGAGAAGTAGGTATGTAATGTTGGAAAAGAAGTTTATCTAAGTAGAGATGGACATTGTTGAACCCCGAGAAATAAAAAATATCTTGCAAAGGGAATAAGAGGTTATCCAAGAAAATATCAGTGCCATTATGAAACTCACCATCAAATTTGTTGAGCTAGAGAAATCTTGGGCCACACATTGTGCCAATCAGTCAATTTTCATGCTCTCAAAATTATCACAGGATTGAAGCATTGGAACATCAATGTGGAAGACTTTTAGCCTTATTTTCTTCTCATTGCATGGAGAACCTCTCTCTTCCTTCTAATAGTTTGGGAACACAAAAGCTCTATGCATAAAGAAGGGAATGAAGTTGAAACCATTTTCAAAATCTAGATCTTGTGAACATAGAGGGTGTAGGTCACCAATTCAGTGGAAAGGAGCATGAGGATCAAGGTAGTGTGTAAGATATTCTCAGTTTTCATGTTCTTTAGGGTTAAATATATGTTGGGACAATTTGTATAGAACGAAACTTGTAGAAACACTTGGGAATCTAGTTTTATATGTCTATTTTTTCCTTCACCTCTATCTATTATAATAGTTTTTGTCAAGGGAAACCTACAAATAGTCTATGTACAAGTTGATTGCTACAACACAACCTTGTTTTATAAATATTAATATAAAATTAGTTTTGGTTAAAAAAATAAAAAATAAAAACAAAATTATATTGTTTTATATATGAAAACACATAAACAAATATAAGTAATAGAAAAAACATTGTATTTGCATTTTTATTGATTTTTTAACATGGTGATGCTGTTGATTATTATTAGTGTCCATTGAGACCAAATTGGTCTATTAGACCTTAAAAAAGGTAACAACTTATTTATATTTCTTTATAATTTTATTTATATGTTCAAAAATGTTTAATAGAAACATTCTAATATGACCATAGTTTTGATGACTTATGAGGTGAGGGATATTGTGAAAGATATTTTGAAATTGTGATCTAAATTGAGTATACGCAGGGGATTCTAGGAGAAAGTTATTTTTATATTCAACCTTCTTAGTGTCACAAAGATGATATATTATTTCATCCTAGAGTGTTTTAGGAATTTTCCAATGCAAAATCTCACTATGTATCTCATGGGAATTGGTTCGAATTTTATCAATATTGTTTTTTTTTCTTTGTTATATTCAAAACTGAGAGATACTTTTGATCTTCTAGATCATGGTTTAGCACCTTCTTGTAGTATCTTAATTTCCTTTTATCCTCTAATTCGTAATCATACGACATATTCTCCTTAAATTTAGATGTAATAATATTTTTAATATTATCGGTATTCTATAGAGTCCCATGTTCCTGTATACCCCAATGATTTAGCCAAGACTTGACATATTTATGCCATCCTCACTTGAGTTGGTGGTTTTGGTTGAGGTTTGAATAACTTTTGGGGATCATTTTTCATCCATGTTTCTTGTCTTATTCTTGTACACTAAATACCTAATCATTGCCTTTGTCTCAATGAGTGAAAGGATCACTTCTATAAGGAGGATAGGATAGGTGTATTGTCTTTAATTTTGAGATTATAAGTGATAAAAATTATTTTGAATCTGCTCTATATTTCTCCATTATTCTCTAGAGATATTGCATCCCCAAATTTCACATCCATATAAGATAATAGGAGTGACAAGAGTGTTGAAGAGGGGTTTTTCTTATCCCATATCCAAATTTATGTTATCTTGCACTTCTTTTCAAGCCCATAATAATATTCCCACCCTCCGCTTATCCTTTTCTCAACACTATAGTTCCAATTTAGCTTGTAATGAATTTCAAAACCAAGATATTTGTACAAAGTCACTTCCCTCCAAGCTATTGTTGTCATATACAAAATTATCACATGTGATATTTTGGGATTTAGTTATCATAACATTTGTTTTATCATTGTTTGTAGTCATACCCATACTAGATAAGAAGTCCTTGAGGATTATTAGTTTCTTATAGAGGTCATAGGGATTCTTTTCCATGAGAACATGAGGGTAAAATAATGAATCTGGGTGTCTATTTTCCTTGTTTTTTGAGAAAATAAAATATATTTTCAGAAGTTTTTCAACTTCTAGTAAACTAAAGTATTTTTTTATTTATCATTTCACTTCACAATAAAAACAAAACTTGTCATGAATATTTTTTTATCTTTCTATTGATTATTTTTTGAAATTTTTTTATTCACATTTGATATGTCATTTTAGTGATTGTTTGACAGTATGTTCTGTAAAAATGAAGGCATTGATAATGAGTTATGTTTTTTGACACCAATTTACTCATTAAATTAAACTTTTGATTATGAAAAAATGAAATATGTTGCAATAATCTAAATAGACTATGTTAAAGTATGACTATAGTTTTGAAGACAATGAATTAGTATTATAATTACTACAATTTTTTGAATTTGATCAATTTGAAAAAAATTGTTGATTTTAAACACATTTAGATTGATACCATTTATCTGTCTTAATTTTTATTTAAAATTAAAATCTAAAAGTACCTTTTGAAGAGGACAATGAAAGGTTTCATAATATAATTTTTCCATAATTTTTTACTATGTATTATTGTAGATATTACTTTTTGTTTTACTGAATCATTATGTCATCTAAAAATAATATGCAAACATTTTTTTTATAAAATTAACTAAAATTACTAAGAAACAATTAAATGAATACAAATTGTATCAAAAGAAAGTAGATTCAATTATGAAAATGTTGGCACTAGTTATAAAACCAGACTCATAGTATTTTAAGGAGTCTGCTCCTCCCCAAGTTGGAGTAAGTTGAAGTGAACACTTTTTTGAAAAGTGTGAGAGTTACAGGATTTCGGTCGAAAGTTAGTTTTAATGGAAAAATGTTGTTAGATTTAAATTTTGTGTTATATTTTTCATTGATGTCATTAGATTTAACTTTCAGCTGAAAAAATAGTTCAACCGAAAACTATTTCGGCTCAAAAATTCAAGAGTTCGGCTGAAAACATGCCATTAGAAATTTTTGCAACCCAATTGTCACAAAAGTGTTACCGAGATTCATGATTTTACCCAATATCATTATCATATAGAAGAAGGATGATGACTATACTGATGCAATTTGGATTGGTACAACCAACAGATTCTTCATAATATTATAACTTATCAACGTATATACCAAAGAGGGTAGGGGCCAACAAAGGGATTCACTCCAATATTACATTCAATTTCCTTTGACCATCCCTCGATGTTCCTCAACTTGGAAATAAAATTCTCATATAAACTTACTATAGCATATCTTAGCTCGGAAGGAACTTTTATCTCTTTTAACTTATTACAAAGGTTAGTTGTGGGCACTATGTTGAAATTTTTTCTAATATCAACAAAACAACAAAGGAGATTGATTTTATTATTGCGACACTCCGATGCAATGATACTAAGAGTAACAAGATGGTCCACACTTGAGTGATATCCTTTAAATTTATATTTTTCTTTAACTCTTTTTTTGGTGGAGAAAGTTTCAAGTATTGTTGTCCTGTCTTCTTAATGGGTTAAATGTTATTTCACGTATTGTTGATCTTATTTGATTGAAATTTTTATTTCTCTATCTTTTTCCATGAAGGGGATTTTCTTTTGAGGGCTTGTTTATTTCTTATGTATTGGCTTGATCTATCACCGCACTACATCATTGACATTAATAAAATAACTTATAGTCACTTATGTTTGTGTAGGATAGACATGACTAAGTAGTGTGGTTTCTTCTCTCCATATTTTCCTTTACTTTCCTTCTACATAATGCTCCTAACACTTAATAATGATAATACATACTTGTGAATAAACTAAGTATTAGAATGTGAATCTATTGATTGAGAATAATAAACTATGAATCATGTTCAAGCCTCATTATCCTATGTTCATAACATTGCTTAAGAGCTTGGAGCAATGAATTCTAGAGTATATTATAGTACAGTTGTTAATATGAATGCTACATGGAAATGGCTTACATTTAAATGTTTGATAATTGAATCACTTCCATCTCTCATGTCTCAATTTGCAGTATCATCCTATCATTTAGGAGATACATACTTGTTTTAAAGTTTTTATGACTATGCATCTATTTCTTTAACTCTTCCCTTGGAAATCAGTTATTTGTAGTTTATTTTGAATATATGGAGTTAATACTAATATTGAGATAGATTTTTTTTTGGATAATTGTTTTAGGATCAAGGTATTTCAATACCCAGGTGGAAAAAGAGAAAGAAAGCCTCAGAGAAAAACATCAAGTTTTTTGCACGTTGCAACAACCTTAGAACTCTTTTCCAAACCATGGAAAAATCAAGTTATGCCTCCGGAAACCCCAATTTCTTTACTTTCTCACTTCAAATTTGAAATGGACAACTATGAGAAACCCTTAATTTTATTCATCTTGACCTAGTCTCATCCATATTTTGATCATCATTGACTCCAACATTTGGAATCTTGACATCCGAAGTTTTCATCATCCAAATATTTTTCTCTCCAACTCGGAAGATGGATATGGAATTGTGTACTCCACCAATAGAATATTGATGTCACGATACCCATTCCCTGCATGACACTTGTATAACCCAGAACATTGATTTTCATTCATAATTGGAATCGTTTTGTTTATGTAAAATTTGTTCTCATTTGGCCTAGCAATTGTTGAATTCTCAATATCCGAATCTTAGATTTCAATTTATTTGTCACATTAGTTTTAGTTGAGACATCCATAATTCTCATAATATGTCTTTTTCATATTCCTTAGACTTCCTAGTGTGGAACCTTGATCCATAGTAGAAACCTTGATCCACAGTTGCCTTGACCCAGAGCTAACTTTTCTTTAATCAACCTTATTTTACCAATCCATATTTGCTTTGTTCTATGGGCTTGTGGCTTGTATTTTGTTTTTATTGTTTTTATTCTTGCATTTTGTTTTTATTTATTTTATTTTTTCATTTTCATTTTAGGATATTTTTATTATTTAATTTTAATTTTCTTTTGTAACTTTCCCAAACAATTTGGATTTAAAATTTAATTTATGTATTTAATTTACTTCATTTCAATTTTATTTGGGATTTGGTTTGTATTTATTTTGTTTTTATTTCATATTTACAATGGGATTTTCATACAACATTTCACAATCATGGTTTTAAAATTTCTAGAATCATTGGATATCTATTATATTTATTATTTTTTTTCCATTTTAATAATGTTGACATCTATTATTATTTATATATTTTGATTTTTTTTTACATGTATTTTGTTTTATTATTTTTTGACATCGAGATTTATCTCTGAATATGAGCCATCGGGGATGAGCCTTTAGAGTTTCACGTTTCATGTGCATGTTTTCGTTTTTAAAATCTCTCGATCTGATATTGGACGTTTTGATTTTTATTGGGATCCCACTATAGAACTCATTTCATTGGACTTTTTGAATTTCATAAGGATTCAACCATCGCACTTATTTCATCAATTTTTAACTTTGACCATCAGGCTCGAGCTATCATACCGGATGCATGGTTTTCATACTTAAATGTTATGGAGATTTACCAACATTTACCATAACCCATGTTCACATCGGGACTTTGATTTCATACTTTTACCTATCTAAGGAGTATTGGATATCGGACATGCATATCCGAGTATCAACTTATCAGAGTAGAAAATGATTGAAACGGTATGGATCCCAATGCTGTGTGTATACTTCTCGATACATCTATGGATCTTCATCACTATCTTCACCCTGCTGTAAAACATATCTCGTCCGGATAACCCATGGGTGTCTTTCTCTGACAAAAAGCATTCGGTAATCATCTTCGGAGATTTGTTGCAGATTATACACATTGTTAGGAAAATTCCTGTGATGAAATAAAAACATTCTTGCATTATTAATAACATTAGGATGTATAGCACTAGAATTTAAACCAAACTTTTTCCACCACTTTGCAAACCAGTCTGGTTCCGGAAAAGTAACGAATTGATTAGAAAATTTAATCATACAATAATAATATCTATATCTGTCAGTCCAAGTGCAAATATGATCCCACATGGCCTTATACTGAAAATAATTTATCTGAAACATTCTTTGGTTTGGATCTTGTTGAGGCCAAGAGTGTAATGTTCTCATCTTATTTATTTGGAAATAGGACCAAGCTGCAGTCTGGTTCCATTGCTGAGTATGTTGGCAAAACCAATTTCTATTAGCAGATGTGAGTCTGGATATATCTCCCATTTCAGTTAGTTTTTGTCTTGCAGCAATATTAGGGGCTTGATGAATTTGTTCTATCACATGCTATGGAGGAATAACATGAATACTAGTATTTGAAGAAAACCCTGGGAGACTGAATTCAATTCCTTTGGACCACCTCAATTCCCAATGTGGTGCCCAATTTTCAGAATAGGTTCCCCAATCTAGATTATCATCAATGTGTTCTGAGGCTGGAGCATTTATGTAATCATCCCAGGTGTTTATAATAACCATTCCTTTTGGCTCCTTAGAATAGTAAGTGATATGGGCATGGGATTCTGAAATGAAAGGTAAGATTTTCTTCTTGGCTGGATGTCCATTAATACTTGGCATAGTAATGAAATATCCACGATTTCCATTTGGAGTTTTTGAAGAACCATGTGACTCTACAGAGATTTTCTTCTTGGCTGGATGTCCATTAATACTTGGCATAGTAATGAAATATCCACGATTTCCATTTGGAGTTTTTGAAGAACCATGTGGCTCTACAGCTGACACGAAGGGAGTTCCCAGTATACAATCTACTGGAAGTTCAGATATAAAAAATTTCATTCCTAATGCATATTCATCAAACAATAGGATGCCCTTAGGAATTTCAAAATCCATATTGGTGGAAACATTCCCCAAACCTATAGCAGAGAAGCTGCTAGGAAACCAATATTTGTGGGGAATCAAATCTTGTTGAATAAGGTTCATATCAGATCCTGTATCTAATAAGGCATTTAGAGAAAAGATTTCAGAGTTTATTTCAAGCTTTATTTGCACATGGTACTTTTGAAATCTAACAGGCATAATTTTCATGGCATGTAGCCCTTGAAGTTGAGCTACATTTTGAGGCCTTATTTCTATAGGCACATCTTCTAGGGGAGACATTTGAGAACTTAATTGTTCTCTGATATTTCCGATTTTCTGTCTTGCCCAAGAGTCTACTTTATAACTTTCTTTAGACTCTTCTTCAATCTTTTCAATTTTATTTTTCAAATAATCAACCTTTTTTTTCAGGAGTGTTATTTCTTTGGCTAAATCAGTCATTGAGGTATGTTGTAATTTTGCTTCCTTGTTATATTTGATAAATGTTTTGGTATTTATGTCAAAGGAAGCTTCTAGGAATAAAGGCTTATTGTAACGACCTCCTCATTATGACGACAACTCTTTAGCAGGTGAAAAAAAAATTTATTTTTATTTTTTAAGGTGTGTGCGCACGTGTAAAAAGGAACATACACACTTGACCCTACGTCGCCACACGAAAACCAACAAGACGCAACCACGATGGACACAACCAGAAGGCTTAAGGCGCACAATAGGTAACTGCAAATGTTTAACGACATACTGGGTTATGCACTGTACGAACACAAAAGGAAGAATCCATAGTAGTAGGTTTTACCATTTCTGCACAGGAAAGCAGGGCTTTCAATCTTAGATCTCTTCTTCGGAGAGAGAGAAGGTCAGATAGGCTCCTGACCGACTGCTCAGGCAGAAACTGGTAATCTCCATGAGGTGTGTTGCAAGAGTGGAAACCCTGCATGTAAAGGGCCCGAGACTCTTGATACGGCACAAGATTATTTACACCAAAAAAAATCACACACACAGACTTATATACTAGGCTACATGGAGGTGTCTACATCCCGCCTGACACTATAATATTAAGCACACATAAGTTTACAACCCGATACCACATTAGATGAACAAGGACTACAATCTACCCTAGTCTTAAACCATTCCATCGTGCACTAGAGATCAAAATTTGTCGTCTAGGTACCTTCTAAAATTAATCGTTCCAGGACCTTATTGTGCAAGTCTGTTCGCAACTAGGATAACATTTAACCCAATAATTGATCCATATTTAATCAAGAAAAAGACTAGTTAAAAGTTTTCATTTAAAAACCTTAACTTTTAATTCAAGGTTAGCGCAATAGTCTAAAATCCATTAACTCATGCATTTACTATCAATAAAATGAAGAGTTATGATTTATCATTAAGAAACGAATGGAATTAATCTATAATTATACTGTCATAAATAAAGAAACATCCTAAATCATGAAACTTAACTCAATTTTAATAATGAATGGTGAAAAATTATCAATTAAGGCGGAATTTAACCTTTAATTTATAAGTAAAGCAACGTTCAAAATCAATTATCTCCTCCATGGAATAACAAGGAAAATTCATGATTCATCGTTTAAAGCAACACTAACATCAATCTCAGATTAGAATGCCCTAATAATGTAACATACTAAAATCATTAACTCAATCAAGTTTTAATCAAGAATCATTAACTCATATTTATATATGCAATCTTCTTCCAATAGCTTTGCCTTTATGAATGAATTTAACATGCACAATAACCTAATCCTAACATCATTCCTATATTACCATAACATTCGACTCATACCAAGGATTTTACCTTTATATTACAATAACCTTCATATTGTAAAAACATTCAATTAAATAACAAGATTTTTTTTTGTGTTCTATTTTAAAGTTAAGAATAACAATGATATTTCGGTAACCCTCCCATAACCCAGTCGTGACCTCACTTTCATATTACAATAATATTCCATTGAATTTACGAGGACTTTACATTTGGTTTCTATTATTAACAAGGAGCTACCATAATAAGACCCAAAAAAGGCCATATCGATTATGTTATATTTAACATTAATGCGACTAGAATATAAGGGCCCTACGTGTTATTGGTCACATTTAACACGAATTTGGTGGATCTTCTCTACTAACCATGCTTTTACTAGATATTACAAGGAGCGTGCAATAGAAATCACATTGTCCATACCTTTCAAAATGTAACGATTATTGGCCTTACTAATTCTATTTTTACTCCAACGAATCAATACTGCCACAGTAGTTATATTTATGTATCCCACAGTAAAATACAGTCATGAACCGTTACACCTACTCTCTCTCTGCTTCAGGTTAGCTGGACAACACGGCTGACAGTTATGAGTGCCTGTCAGAGCCCAAACTGGCCACCGAAAGTGTGCCTGCCATAATTCATGTGCCCAGCTGGTACCCATCAACGACAGTGGCTAGTGGAAAAATCGATGGCAGTCTCCCCAACAACGATGGTAGCTTTTAGGAACATTCGGCGAAAAAAACACAGGGAGAAGAAGTGAGGCAATACAGAGACGCTGCTGCCAGAGTCAATGGATCAACGGAAAGGGGAATAGCGTTGCAGTTGAGGAATTAAATGCACTGGCAATCGAAACAATTAGCAACTGCCCAAGGCATAAATAAATTGGCCTCTTTACATTACACAATTTAAACTAGCAATAACCTACCTGGGTTGAGACAACCATTAAATTATCACATTAATAATTAATGTATTAGGGTTAGCTTGTTCTTGACGTTGCTAATACAACATACTATCTCCTTTTTTTTTAAGAGATATATTAAATTAGTGGAAATTGAATAATGGTTAAATACATGAAATCCTCCCTATTGGACTCACGCGTGAGCTAAAGAGTTTGCATCCTCTCCACGTTGCTTAAATCCATGGTAGTCACAGAAAATTAAAACACGGTCACAAGTTCCCATTCAACATCATTTTTTATTATATACATACCCATAATAAACAATAAACTTCCAAATAACATTATTATCGAAACCTATATCTGTTGCATTTTTATATGAACCATTTTTATCATAATCTATATCTCCTGCACATGTAATGGAAAAAAAAGGGAATAAAAAGTTTGCACTGTCATAATAACCTATATCGATTGCGTTACTTAATCCATGCCAAACCAAATGAGACAAAATTGTGATATACATGGACCAAAGTTTTAGTTTTTGGTAATGACCCTTAACAAATGTATTGTTAAGGATTCGACGTTCGAAGACAGTCTAGGGATAGGGTACATATTAAATAATTTGCATCCAGAGATTTTTAAATCCGCAGCTTACAAACCATTAGCCAATAAGATAGGCCAATATGGATGGCAATGATGTTATTAACAGTCCACAAATTTGTATAACCCTAAATTCAAATTAGGGCTTGACATAACTCATCAATCAAGACCAGCGAATTAAGGAAAGGACCATACGGCACCAGGCAAGGGAACGTGTCAGGCAAGGCGCAATCAAATGAATGGCAGTCGTGTCTATATGGCTGCAACCCCACCGTTTCTACCATGCGCCAGACTAAGGAAACCTTTTCTACCATTTCTATATGAAACATTTGGTGCATTAAAAATGAAATGCCCACAGTAACTAAGGAAACGCCCCCAGTCAGAGGAAATCGCCCACAGAAGACATACAAACGCCCAGCAAGTGCAAGATAGTTACAGTCCACGTAAATCTATGCCCAGCAACACGCAAAGAAAATTTTTTGCCCATGAGAGATCAACGTCCACAAAAAAATCGAACACCCAGCAAGAAGGAAAACGCTCAGAATTAAAACCAGAACGCAAAGCAAGTTCATTGAAAAAAAAACGCAAGGCATTTAACCCAAAACCACAGAGAAATTCCACTGTAAAAACGCAGAATTTAAACCACAAGAACGCAGAGAAATTTTGACCCTCAACGCTGAGATAAACCCCCAACGCAAATTCTTATTTTCTTTTTCTTTTTAAAATAGTCAACGCCAAGATAAACAACACGCAGAGAAGGATTGCAGAGTAAATGACAGTAAACAGGCAACGCGGAGAAATTCTAACTTATCTACGCAGAGAAATTATTCCCTTCAATTTGCTATCTAATCTAAACATCAGAGGTAATCTATATTTCTCACCCCTTACACAATGAGATTTTTCTAAGTATGAAAACCAAATATTTCAACCAGATCCTAAACATAAATATTCCATTCGTCTATCATTCAACCAGAAAGAGTACCTTGCCTTATCGCCCGCTTGATGACGTTCGTGTGCTCCGTGTTGCTCCTGCTCCGTGCCGCTCCCGCTTTCCGACCATAGAGACTACACCGGTACCTCCCAGCCAAACGCTAGGGGTACTCTGCTTCCCCCTCAGCCCCCCGAGCTGCAAAGGGGCCACACATAGTCCAATGGTATACCTAGCTTCCCAGCTTGCCTCCACGGCTGAGCTACCACTCTATTACAAGCTGAGAAATTCCCAACTCCTCACAAGAAATCAGTCGAGTCCCCATCTCGGCAGCATAACCCTACCTAATAGCCCATCCCCCTTCTTCCTCATCTATCTTTCTTTTATAGAGTTTTGAGACCCCCTCTTGCCCTAATTCACATTTAACTCAAGTTTTAATGAAAACCCCTAAAAATTCTCTGTCTTACAAGTGTCACTCATCCCCCATGTTTCTCCAAAATTATATTCTTTAACTTATTAATTGTCTATGTTTCATTTATTACTTAATT
>SNQJ01S0032547.1:153107-165847 GCA_010110895.2 Picea sitchensis
AGAGTCAACACTCCGCGAGGTGAACTTGTGGGAGACTAAGGGCTCTAAGGAATAAGGCCCCCGCCTTATTGCGTTCCCCTTAGAATCATCATGAGCGACTGTCGCAATCTTCCCTCATGACATTGTGGATCCTCTCGAACTAGGTAATCGTTAACCTACAGTTCGAACCACGGCGGGAGTGCTAGTACGCTGTGGCAGGGCTGCTGTCCACACCTCTCCCTCAACCTCTCTAGAAATCATGTGTGGCCCCTTCACTCCATATGTGAGTCTGGTCAACAAGCTATCATCAGCCTGCATCATCAACAAGCGTGTCAGAACATGTCAATCATCAAATCATAAAATCAATGAAATATCACAGTAAATAAATCAACCCAATTAGCACACTCCCTAACTCAATCCGGAGTCCAAGGGGTTCCACCGATGCCTCTGCATCATCAAGGTCTGAAACCCTGCACACTCAATAAAACTGAGTCAATAGCACCTGTCTACATCAAATAGTAACACCTCATGTCGTCTATCATAACGCCTCATAATCAAGTATAAATCTTTTAACATCAGAAAAGTCTAGATCACTTGCGAGCAAGTGTCCTCAAATATTAAGTTTTCTCAGTGCACCAGAGCGGGATGTTACACTTACTGCTTTCTCTTTTCATAGATTGAGAACTTTTCAGTCTTTGTTCTGAGT
The DNA here is from genome assembly GCA_010110895.2 of Picea sitchensis. NCBI lineage: Eukaryota > Viridiplantae > Streptophyta > Pinopsida > Pinales > Pinaceae > Picea > Picea sitchensis. The sequence continues at coordinate 153,793 of SNQJ01S0032547.1, forward strand.
TAAGTGATTTCAAAAAAGTTTCTAGTAGAGATTCTTTTAGATCTCCTTCTGGTAAAGCTTTGATATGTGCTAAAATTTGAGCTTCTTGATCACCCGTGTTGCTATATATGAAGATTTTAATTTTTTCCCTGAATTTGATATCTGGTTCTGTTTTAGACTCAGAAGTATTTTCACAAAAACAGAAGTTGGGATTTTGACATGTACAATTTTGATTTATCAAAACTTCTTCTTCTTCTGAGTTATATTCAAATTCATAAGTGCTAGTAGAATCTGAACAACAACCTTGTTGCAATAGATGGACCTCTTCTCTTTTTGGAAAAGGAGCATGTGGGCATTGGTTTGTGTGATGATCATTTGCCCCACATCTATTGCAATTTATTCTCAGAGCAAGTTCTTGATTCTTTTGTTGTACTTCCTTTGCTCTTTGTTCAGAATATTTTCCTTTTGATGCTCTTGACTTTTTACTCTCTGGACAATTGCTTGACATATGTCCAGTTTTTCCACATAGCCAACACTGGATTTGTTGTCTAGCCTGGTGAGCATGAGTTTTTAATTTGATGTCTTTAGGCTCATAGTAGTGAGTTCTTGGCCTGTATTTAGGCCTTTTCTTTTCTTTGAATTCTTTTTTTCTTTTTTCTTCATTTTCTCATGGGATCTGTAATATACAAACCATACTTTTCACATATTTATTTTCTATCTGGTATGTAGGATAGCTTATTTACAGAATGTTGGACTTTCAAGTTTATACAGAGTCCTATCAGGGCTTTAGTGATAAGAGAATAAATCTCTCCCCAAGTATATACTTCATAAGGAAGTTTAAAGACTTCCTACATCTTTAGGTATTCTATAAACTTGTTGGGGATGGCCACCAAATAAACCTGTTTCCATAAAAGATTTTGGTTGACTTTGACCTCATAAATTCTTTGTGTCCAATCCTTATGAAATTGTTCACAATCAGACATCTTTCTACATTTCATGTTCATAAGAATTAGTTCATGTTTATCAGCCAACTCTTCCTCAGTTCCACACCAATGCTCTAGAATCAAGGTGGTGAGATCTCCTATCATATTATTTTGGGGAGTCCTGTTTAAATGATACACAATATCACCTTGTTCATCCCTTAAGCTTTCTGCTTCCATCTTTGAAATCATAATGGGGGACGAAATGACTTCCCACCATTTACTTAATGTCCCAGTAAAACATTGTATTATAGATTTGCAGCCTTCAACTTCAGTTTTCCCTTTCATGCACATGACTTTGTAGGAAACATACATTCTATCAATCATTTGTCTAATCTGTCCAACTGACAGACCATCAATGTTCCATTCTGGGAACCAATCCTCTACAAAGGTTTGAGATTCAGGTAGTTTTCCTTTTCCTAAGAGATCAGGTGTTGGAGGTCTATTTACATGGTGAGTAATATTCTCATAGGAAGGTATTTGTATAGATACAAGAGAGATTATTTTTTGAGGATTATGGCTTATCTTTCTCAAGAGGGAAATGATGCGGGAATTTTCTATCCATTGTAGTTTCAAAAGGTTTATATACATGAGATACAATGGAAATTGGATGATTTGGAAGGATAAAAGAATCAGGAATGGGCTTGTCTGGGATATGGTCTTTTTGTTTGATGTCTAACAAGGTTTTACCCATTGTTGAGAAAGCTTCTCCTAATCCTTCCATGAGCTCTTCATGATTTTTTTTTTCTCTAGATTTTGAAGAGATTTCAATGAGGGCAGTATCTATCTTTTCTGTGACATCTGTAACCTTATCATTCATTACATTTACCGACTGGACTATAGTGTTTGTAGAAATTTTTAGATCCTTGATATGTCCACGTCTACCATAATCATTTGTTACAAATGTGTAGGTTGGCATGCCCCTTAGAGCTGTGTTTGTCCAATTTAGTTGTTCAGAAAGCGATTGGACTTTTTTGTCAATACTTAGTGGCTGAGTAGCATCATCATCAAGCAGTAAAGGTATTGCTCTAACTTGTCTATTATTGTCTTCTAAGACAATACCTTTAAATGGAGGAAAAGTCGAATTTGATTCGACTGTTTGTCCTTCAAGACTTTTCCATTTATGCCTAGGAGGTGTCTCTCATCCTCCTTCCATCATTTGTACTTCAAGTTTCTGACTTATTTTCTTCCATTCATAGAAAGAAATACATATAGATTTGTCAGAAATGTAACTCTGCCAATCTTTTGATAGTCTGACCTTTTCTTCATCTGAAGTAGCTAGGTTGAAGTCATGTGTTTCTGTATTTGTAAACAAATCCCAGTTCAACATTTTCTTTATCGAGACTTCTTCTATGCTCCCCTTGGGGCATCCTTTAATGACTTAATGAAACTTATGAATTTCTTATATTGAAGGTCGTTGCATAGAGTTAGAGAGAGGATTTGAAAACCTGCAATCAGGAATAACCTGATCACATTGTTCTATGTAACCTAACCCATACTTAGGAGTCCTTGGAGGTCTCATTCCCTTGTAAATGTATTGTAGTCTGGGATCTAAAGTCTCAATTGTTGACATGTAATGAATCAATAAACAATGTTGGGACTCAGAAGTAGTAACAAAACTTTCAACAGTATTATTTATACAATGGAAGAAAAATGAGGAATCCATGTGTTAAAGGAGAGATAACTATAACTACACAGAAAATAAGGGCGTTTAATCTTAGTCCTCTGCTTCGGAGAGAGAGAATGTCAGATAGGCTCCTGACCGACTGCTCGGGCAGAAACTAGTTACTCTGTCAGGCTTTCACATTTTTGGGTTTTCACATTCCACACATCTGGATTTATCTCTAATATCAACCATGAGCCATCTTTGAACATTTTTTAGCCATCGGAGTTTGAACATGTTTTGACTTTTTAATTGTTCCAAATTCATCAGAGCCCGTTACCATCATAGTTTCAACATGTTTTTAAGTTTTTAAATGTCCTGAATTCATCAATTTTTTAAGTTTTTAAATGTCCCGAATTTAAAGTTTCATGATTTTGGATTATCTTTTGATTTTTAATTATTTTTATCTATGGACATGATTTACACATACATGTTCTTTTATTTAGTTTTCCTATTTTATTTATTTATTTTATTTTTCATATTCGAGATGGAAGTAAGGTCAAAAAATTAATGAGGGTTCATAATTCCATATCTGTTGTACTCTGCATACAAATTATGCTAGGAGGAAAACACCATATAAACACATTGCAATCACTTCTCACAATACATGTGGTATAAAACAATAAGCATGTAAGATCAACGATCAAGATTTATTTGGAGGAGAGATCAATGCTTGTTGAGTGCTCATTTCTAGGAGTCATATCTTGAGTTTTAGGTGGCCAAACTGAGCACGAAATGGCTTGCTAGAAAGATAGAAGTATGACGAACATATTAGAATATTTATTTTTACGAGATTGACAGAAAAAATGCCTAAAATTTTTGAGAAAAGAGGAGCCGCAATTTTTCTTGGATATTGGCCACAATTTTTTTTGCAGCCCATAACTCAAGTTTTTGATGGCCAAATTAGGAAAACAAGAAATCATTGGAAATATTTGAACCTAAGGAACAACATGAACATTTTTTTCTTGTATAATTGACATTAAAAAATTATCATATTTTAATTGATTTATACACATGTTAATGTCTCTTCTTTTCCTCAAATATAACTATGTTTATATTATTTTTTCATTTTTGTCATTTCACTATATTGATGCTTTGAAAGGAAAGGGAGCAGGTGAAGAGTTCAAATGAAAACATGAATGCTTGGAAAATGAAAATTCTAGAAAGAGGAACGATTGTAATTGCACAGGAAAGGGAGGAGATGAAAAATCTAGAAGAAGAACAATCTGAAGGGTGGTAATAGATAAATATTATAAATACAATTTCTCCCTCAGTTGAAGGGGGGGAAATGGTAATATTTATTGCTCATTCAAGTAATGGAAGAATGAATACAAGTCTCAAGAAGCACCTCACGGGATTTTTCATTTAAAAAGGAGATTCTCAAACATTTCTAAACATATGGAAAGTCAAATGATTGAAGAATGTAATTGCAAGGTGTGTTGTCACAACCCAAAAATTCATAATGCTTTGTGTAAATTTCTAGTTATTGAAAAGAGATAAAAAAAATTATATTTTAATAAATATATATATATATATATATATATATATATATATATATATATATATACAAATATAAATATTAAAAAAACATCATATTTTTATTTTTATTAATTTATTAATGCGTATCTATGAATTTATTTTGAAAAAAATCATTACTTTCTCTCGTTGACGTGCTTTGATTTATGACGGGTTAGCGTATATATATTATATATTATTTTTTTTATATTAAAAATCATATATCAATTTAGCATCTTTCATTTTAAGTTGTAAAGTGAAATTTTGTTGTAATAAGAGCAAGAGGGAACATACTAATACACAATATTATAATTCACATATACGAAGGACAGAAATGGAGAGTAACAATGTTTTTTAACTACATATTCAATCTAGTTTTAGAAGGGTTATTATCATTGGAGCATCTCATTTAATGTAATGTAATGAAATATTAAGATTTTAAAACATGTTTCTCAAAATTCACATATACTAAGGAGAGAAATAGAGAGTAAGAATATTTTTTAACTACATATTCAATCTAGTTGTAGAAGGGTTATTATCATTGGAACATCTCATTTAATGTAATGTAATGAAATATTAAGATTTTAAAACATGTTTCTCAAAATGTTTATTGTATGTAAAGGTTGTTACATTATAAAATACAAGTTACATAAAAAAAAAAAATTGAACAAATAATTTTTTTAATACATTTTTTTAATTATTTTTAAATAAATTAGGATGTCGCTATATAACATAAAGTGTATTTTTCAAATGATAATGAAAAGGTAATCAAACTAGATTTATATTTATATATGGATGAAATAATTAAAAATTCTCTTGTACCCCACCTTTATCTAAATAAAAATAATAAAAGAATAAAAGAATCTCCATTCAATTTAAATTAAAAATATGCAAACTATTTTTTTATTTTATCATTATATATTAAAACATATTTCAATCATTTTAAGATATTGTTAAACCTTAGTTTATTTAAAATATTTTTTTTCAAAATTTTATTCATATCATTTTCTTTTTTTTTTTACCCTCCAAGAAAAGAGTGATCCTTCCAGAAAAGAGTGTGTAACTTGTTTCCCTCAATTTTCTTTATGTACTCCTCATTACCAAAAAATGATACAGATTAGAATGACAAATTTCATAGAGAAACTTTGCAATGAATCGATATACATGAAATCTTTATGTACTCCTCATTACCAAAAAATGATACAGATTAGAATGACAAATTTCATAGAGAAACTTTGCAATGAATCGATATACATGAAAACAATAATAGGAGCAAAGTACTCATTACCAAAGTGATACAGATTAGAATGACAAGTTTCATATTACAAGAAAAAAAAAACTTTGGAATGAATCGATATACATGAAAAAAAAAAGTGAATTAGGCCCACCCTCCAGTTTTCTCATCTGGAATTAGTTGGAATATTTAGACTTTTTCACTTTTGGTGGATGATTAAATAAATTTAAACGACAATTCAATTTAAACGAAAATATATTTAATAATATGTACAAAACCATAAGCATATCGAGATCACCAATGATTAGGGATGTGCGATTCCAGCCATTATGTTAAGTATTGAATAAAAAGAACATTAAAGCACGTGATCTTATTCTTCTACTATAATTTCTCATATAATAGGGGCGGGTGTGCGTTCACTATTCATTATATCAAATATTAAATAAAAAAAACTTACATGATCTTTACTCATTTACTGAAATTTCTAGATAATAGGATATTATGGTAATCTATCTTTCTTTCTCCACAAGTAGTTAGCCCAATTAATAGCCACAAAGTGGGTTCTAAATGGAATCGACATGGTCCACTTGTTAGTCTCATTTCGTTACTTTTATGCATTCTAACAACACAACCAAGTTGTACTTCCTTACTTTTATACATTCTATCAATCCAACGAAGCATTATATAGTTTATTGACCAGTAGCATTGTATTATAAAAATATTATTAAATGCAATTGATATCGAAATAAAAATAATATAATGCTCATGCTTTACTTATCATTCACAGGTGTAAATCAACATTTTATAATGTAATCATACTTTTCAATTATTAATTTTTTTTGAAAAACACATAAATAAAAGTAATATAATGCTCATGCTTTACTTGATCATTCAAATCTTCAATCTTCAGAGATATACACCAATATTTTATAATGCAATAATATTTTATAATTATTTTTTTTTTGAAAATATACAAAAAAATCTGAATGGAAATTATTAAATGTGATTGAAATTAAAATAATAGTAATAAAATTATTAAATGAAATTCAAATTGAAATATCAGTAATATATTGTCCATGCTTTACTCATCATTCCCATCTTTAAAGATGTACACAAGTCATTTTAAAGGTGAAAATTTTGGAATGTCAATAAACACTTTATATGAAGAAGATAATAAACATATATCATTATCTTCTTNTAAGATTAAGAGGGAACATACTAATACACAATATTATAATTTACATATACGAAGGAGAGAAATGGAGAGTAAGAATGTTTTTTTGGAACATCTCATTTAATGTAATGTAATGAAATATTAAGATTTTAAAACATATTTCTCAAAATCTTTATCGTATGTAAAGGTTATTACATTATAAAATACAAGTTATTACATTAAAAAAAATTGAACAAATAATTTTTTTAATACATTTTTTTAATTATTTTTAAATAAATTAGGATGTGTATATATAACATAAAGTGTATTTTTCAAATGATAATGAAAAGGTAATCAAACTAGATTTATATTTATATATCGATAAAATAATTAAAAATTCTCTTGTACCCCACCTTTATCTAAATAAAAATAATAAAAAAATGAAAGAATCTCCATTCAATTTAAATTAAAAATATACAAACTAATTTTTTATTTTATCAATATATATTAACACATATTCCAGTCATTTTAAGATATTGTTAAACCTTAGTTTATTTAAAATATTTTTTTTCAAAATTTTATTCACATCATTTTCCTTCTATTTTTTACCCTTAAAAAAAGAGTGATCCTTCCAGAAAAGAGTGTGTAACTTCTTTCCCGCAATTTTCTTTCTGTACTCCTCATTACCAAAAAATGATACAGATTAGAATGACAAATTTTATAGAGAAACTTTGCAATGAATCGATATACATGAAAACAATAATAGGAGCAAAGTACTCATTACCAAAGTGATACAGATTAGAATGACAAGTTTCATATTACAAGAAAAAAAAGAACTTTGGAATGAATCGATATACATGAAAAAAAAAAGTAATAGGAGCGAATAAACATACAGTGAATTAGGCCCACCCTCCAGTTTTCTCATCTGGAATTAGTAGGAATATTTAGACTTTTTCACATTTGGTGGATGATTAAATAAATTTAAGCGACAATTCAATTTAAACGAAAATATATTTAATAATATGTACAAAACCATAAGCATATCGAGATCACCAATGATTAGGGATGTGCGATTCCAGCCATTATGTCAAGTATTGAATAAAAAGAACATTAAAGCACGTGATCTAATTCTTCTACTATAATTTCTCATATAATAGGGGCGGGTGTGCGTTCACTATTCATTATATCAAATATTAAATAAAAAAACTTACATGATCTTTACTCATTTACTGAAATTTCTAGATAATAGGATATTATGGTAGTCTATCTTTCTTTCTCCACAAGTAGTTAGCCCAACTAATAGCCACAAAGTGGGTTCTAAATGGAATCGACATGGTCCACTTGTTAGTCTCATTTCGTTACTTTTATGCATTCTAACAACACAACCAAGTTGTACTTCCTTACTTTTATACATTCTATCAATCCAACGAAGCATTATATAGTTTATTGACCAGTAGCATTGTATTATAAAAATATTATTAAATGCAATTGATATCGAAATAAAAATAATATAATGCTCATGCTTTACTTATCATTCAGATTCAGAGGTGTAAATCAACATTTTATAATGTAATCATACTTTTCAATTATTATTTTTTTTTTGAAAAACACATAAATAAAAGTAATATAATGCTCATGCTTTACTTGATCATTCAAATCTTCAATCTTCAGAGATATACACCAATATTTTATAATGTAATAATATTTTATAATTTTATTTTTTTTGAAAATATACAGAAAAATCTGAATGGAAATTATTAAATGTGATTGAAATCAAAATAATAGTAATAAAATTATTAAATGAAATTCAAATTAAAATATCAGTAATATATTGTCCATGCTTTACTCATCATTCCCATCTTTAAAGATGTACACAAGTCATTTTAAAGGTGAAAATTTTGGAATGTCAATAAACACTTTATATGAAGAAGATAATAAACATATATCATTATCTTCTTTAATCACACAACAAAAATAATATGTTGTATGAACTTGCTCCACCATAGCCACAACCTGTAATTGCAAGGAATGAATACAATGTAGAGTAATTGTTGCACCACTCTTGCTATATTAAAATGGCCCATAATGCCATTAGAAATGACTAGACTGCCATATGGAAACAACTAAGATAACAAGGCCATAATGGAAACAATTGAAGCATCAATGGTTATTTTGTAGAGTAATAGTTGCACCATCATTTACATATTGAAATGGATGAGAATGCCATTAGAAATGGCCAGGCTGCCATATGGAAACAACCAAACTATCCAGGCCACAATGGAAGCAATCAGAGCATTAATGGTTATTTTGAGTCATGCATACTAGATTGTGGGGCTGAGCAAACTTTCACTATTGTTGGAAATATTAATTACAAGTCGTGAGCTTCATGCTTACGTCGACTCTGTTTGTCACGAGAAAGAAGAGACGTTACTCAGTCAGACATGGCAAGGAGGTGTATTAGCATGAGCTATATTAAATGAGATGATCTTTTATCTTTCTCGAGATTTGTAAATCAAATAGAGTTAGTCGAATTTATTTTCGTATTAATTGTTTGATTCGGTTTTATGATGCAAACCCCCCTCTTCCTCCTGAGGTTGTGCGACCTCTCGGTCTAGGATTGTTCAAAAAATGGAGTCGGGTTGACTCTTAGGGCCCCTGCTGGACCCAAAAACCTTTTCCACATGCCTCTTTTTTCTTCTTCCATGCTCAAAACAATGAATGGGGATCATCAACCCTTCACAGAGTTATTCTAAGAGACCCTGTGCCAATCAGTGGGAAAATATGATGATACCCGAGGAATTTGGGACTTACTTACTTCACCTGATGCACACATGTTCTGACCTGAACCTCTCGCGCGCTTTCTCTAGGCCTCTGTTCCCTCAAATTCAACTTTTAGGCTCTAGAAATTTTTCCTAAAGCGACGATAGCATATGACCGCGGGCTATGACTATGCGCCACCCAAAAGGCATTTCTGAGCTCCGGGATCCGGTTGTTTTCAATTGATAACACACCAATTCTCCTGAAATCCGAACTAGCAAAGTTCAGAACTAACGTGAGAGTGATCAACAATCCCCGCTATCTTTTCAAATCAACAACCCTGATCTCTTCGGGCTCTGGGCTTCAGTGAAATTTGAAACACCTCTCCAAAAAAACTTTGGCGTGCTAAACCTCTGAAGTTCACAGTATGACGCCACGCATCCTCAGAGCTTCAATGACCCTAATTAACTCCGAGACCCCACGCTTCGGGATTTCCAAAGTCTCCAATATCACAAACCTATGAAGTGTAATCCTTCCAGAGTGTCATATCTCCTAACACACGTACTCCACTATCGATGGCTCATACCCACTTCAGCTCCGACAGCTTCACGTCTAACACCCCTTGCTGTGAATCCTCCGAAGTGTAAAACCTTTGAAGTGACAGATCTAGTGACACCTATCCATTATGGAGGACGGGTCAGATGAACTCTGAATTGCATGATCTGATGCCACGTGCTCCTGGAAATCAACGACCACGATCTGCTTCAGCTCCCTAAGATTTGACAGTTTTTTTGTATCCTCGTCTGAAATCTCCCATAGTGTTATGGATCCAAAGTTTTAGATATTTTGCCACATGTCCCTCCTAACGATGGACGGTCCTGATCCACTTTGGGACTTCGGCTAATCTTCTCTCCTATGCACTTAAGGGGATTAAGTCTCATGCACTTACCTAGATCTAATGGATGTTGGTCCTATGCGCTCAGATCCTATGTTTGGGATTTATTGTTATCCCCTATGCACCTTCTGTTGATCTGACGGATCCTAATCGTTGTTCCTAGATCTGACGAATCGGATCTAATCTCCTCTTGAGTTCTCCTCCTGATGTCTAGACGTGAGATTCAATGGTCCAGATTTCCTGGTGGTCGATCCAACAACGCTTGTAGCTTCTCATGTTGCACTATGTGTTTTCCTTCAAAATGAAGGATTTATTTAAGAATTTATCAAAGGCTGGGGCCTTTGATTGTCTCATGCGGGCCCAGTAACTTGGGTCCCCTACTTGCGCTTATGGGAAACGCTAACCTTCCTGAGATTTAATATTGTAAAACTCAAAGGGACTCGACCCTTTGAACTTTCCTCTGCATGTCCAAATGACTTGGATTTTGTCTGCATTGTCGAAAGCGTTATTTCCCCTGAGATTTATCTCGCTCAAACCTAAAGGGGTTCAGGCCTCCTTCCTAGCTAGAAAAATTTTGGTGCCCTCTCGACAATCTATGCACTACTACATATTGAAAAATTTACGACAAAAGTACTCTTTCGTCGCAACATGCAAGAGAAAAAGTTAAATTTTTCTAAATCCACCCCGTATTCGTCACTATCTCGACGCATGTAATTTGACTAAATTAATATGGTCAATATTCGTCGCAAGCATGTAGCATGTAGTTTGTTTAAATTAATATGGTCAACGTTCGTCACAAGAGTGACGACTGACCTAACGTTAAAATTGACCGTTAAAAATGAAAAATAAATAGGTAAAAAAAAGAAATATTTTGAGGTCACGGTCATCGCAATTACGACGATTGTGACCTAAAATTGGACTATAAATATTTGATGATTTTAAGATGTTGCGAAAATCTTGCTATAACAACGACGGTTCCAAAAGGGTATTTTTTTGTGGAAGAATGTCGCAAAATGTTGTTAGAGGTGGGGAAAAAAGTAAAGCGTGTGAAAAGGGTGATGGTAGATGTTATTTCCCTTGTACAAAATGTTGTCTCATACGTCCCGTAAGAATTTTAATAGCAACAATTACAAAACATTGTAGGAAATATGGGCACATTGATGGCGGATCGAATGAATGTTGTCCCGTGGTAATTAGCTATATATTCATTATATTTTTTTTATTTTATCAATTTTATATATATATATATATATTGTTTGAATGTTTGTTATAGTATACACTAATTTTGCATGATTGTTTGTAATTATAAAGTTAGAGTTGCCCTCTAACTTTTCACAGAATATTGCACCAAGTATTAGTAGAAATGATGTTGTACAAGCTGAGGAACATCATCGTGACCAAGCAAATGAGGATCTCATGGAAGAATATGATGGGACAAATCAAGTTAATGATCCCATGGAAGAATATGATGGGACAAATCAAATGATCCAAGATTTGTTTTCGCAGTCAGATGAGGATGGGGAAAATGTTGGTATTTATGATGAACCTCTATTAGAAAAGGAAAATAAACGACTTTATGAAGGATCAAGAGCAAATCTTCTCTCTGCTACATTTCTTCTAGTGAACTTAAAGGTTATGAATAATTTGTCGAACACTTGTATGACACAGATACTAATGTATGTAATATGTTTCATCTCATATTATACATAAATGTTGATTTTTTTCTATTTGTTTTTAGTGCTAATTAATGTGTAAAATAAGAATGCAATTTTTACGGTTAATATTTTGACATTAACTAGTTATTTTTTATGTTGTAGATTGTTAGGTGAATTTTTGTTACCATCGTCAAATATTTTACCTTGCACATATCGAGGTTTGC
>SNQJ01S0032547.1:165857-187561 GCA_010110895.2 Picea sitchensis
TAACTAGAAATTTACACAAAGCATTATAAATTTTTGGGTTGTAACAACACACCTTGCAGTTACATTCTTCAATCATTTGACTTTCCATATGTTTAGAAACGTTTGAGAATCTCTTTTTTAAATGAAAAATTCTGTGAGGTGCTTCTTGAGACTTGTATTCATTCTTCCATTACTTGACTGAGCAATAAATATTACCTTTTCCCCCCTTCAACTAAGGGATAAATTGTATTTATAATATTTATCTATCACTACCCTTTAGACTGTTCTTCTTCTGGATTCTTCATCTCCTCTCTTTCATGTGCAATTACATTCGTTCCTCTTTCTAGAATTTTCATTTTCCAAGCATTCATGTTTTCATTTGAACTCTTCACCTTCTCCCTTTCCTTTCAAAGCATCAATATAGTGAAATGACAAAAATGAAAAAATATATAAACATAGTTATATTTGAGGAAAAGAAGAGACATTAACATGTGTATAAATCAATTAAAATATGATAATTTTTTAATGTCAATTACACAAGAAAAAAATGTTTCATGTTGTTTCTTAGCTTCTAATATTTCCAATGATCTCTTGTTTTCCTAATTTGGTCATCAAAAACTCGAGTTATAGGCTGCAAAAAAAATTGTGGCCAATATCCAAGAAAAATTGTGACTCCTCTTTTCTCAAAATTTTTAGGCACTTTTCTGTCAATCTCGTAAAAATAAATATTCTAATATGTTCTTCATACTTCTATCTTTCCAGCAAGCCATTTCGTGCTCAGTTTGACCACCTAAAACTCAAGATATGACTCCTAGAAATGAGCACTCAACAAGCATTGATCTCTTCTCCAAATAAATCTTGACCGTTGATCTTACATGCTTATTGTTTTATACCACATGTATTGTGAGAAGTGATTGCAATGTGTTTATATGGTGTTTTCCTCCCAATATAATTTGTATGCATGAGATATGAAATTATAAACCCGCATTAATTTTTTGACTTTACTTCCATCTCGAATATGAAAAATAAAATAAATAATTAAAATAAGAAAACTAAATAAAAAAATCGAATATGAAAAATAAAATAAATAAATAAAATAAAAAATATATATATAAAAATCTCTAATATGAAAAATAAAATAAATAAATAAAATAGGAAAACTAAATAAAAGAACATGTATGTGTAAATCATGTCCATAGATAAAAATAATTAAAAATAAAAAAGTAATCCAAAATCATGAAACTTTAAACTCGAGTGGCATCAAACTACGATGAATTCGGTACATTTAAAAAGTTAAAAACATGTTGAAACTATGATGGTATCGGGCTGTGATGAATTTGGGACAATTAAAAAATCAAAACATCTTCAAACTCTGATGGCTAAAAAAATGTTTGATATCAAAGATGGCTCATGGTTGATATTAGAGATAAATCCAGATAAATCCAGATGTGTGGAATGTGAAAACCCAAAAATGTGAAAGCTTGATATCCAATATTTTGATATTTAATACTATGATAAGTTGATATTTTGATATAATAATAATAAAATAATAATAATCTATTTTTAAGGTCATGGTCAAGTCATCATATTAAATTGGTGTAAGAGATTTCCTTGTTTGTAGGACAAGGGATTTTTTTCTGTTCAGCATTCAGATTGTATAAGTAAAAATCCAATATTCAATACTCCTATAGATAAAAGTCTGAAATCAAAATCTCGATACGTAAAATGTGAAAACACTGAAAAGTGAAATCGATATCCAATTCTCCGATATACATATCTTGATATCCAATACTCAGATAGGTAAAAGTATGAAATCAAAGTCCCGATGTGAACATGGATTATGGTAAATGTTTGGTAAATCTCGATAACATTTAAGTATGAAAACCATGCATCCGGTATGGTAGCTTGAGCCTGATGGTCAAAGTTAAAAATTGTTGAAATAAGTGCGATGGTTGAATCCTTATGAAATTCAAAAAGTCCAATGAAATAAGTTCTATAGTGGGATCCCAATAAAAATAAAAAAGTCCAATATCAGATCGAGAGATTTGAAAAATGAAAACATGCACATGAAACGTGAAACTCTAATGGCTCAACCCACATGGCTCATATTCAGAGATAAATCTAGATGTCAAAAAAATAATAAAACAAAATACATGTACAAAAAAATATCAAAATATATAAATACAACTTTAGGATTTCAAGAAAAACGTGTGCATGTGAAAGTCAATCTCTGATGTAAAAGTAATTTAGAAGTAGTAAATGTTCGATGATATTGGATAATAGATGTCAACATTATTAAAATGGAAAAATAATAATAAATAAAATAGATATCCAATGATCCTAGAAATTTTAAAACCATGAGTGTGAAATGTTGTATGAAAATCCCATTCTAAATATGAAATAACAATAAAATAAATACAAACCAAATCCCAAATAAAATTGAAATGAAATAAAATAAATAAATAAATAAAATTTTAAATCCAAACTGTTTGGGAAAGTTAAAAAAGAAAATTAAAATAAAATAATAAAATTATTCTAAAATGAAAATGAAAAAACAAAATAAATAAAAACAAAATGCAAGAATAAAAACAATAAAAATAAAATACAGATCTTGGATAACATAAAATAAATAAAAATGTACAAGCCCATAGAAAAAAACAAATATAGATTGGTAAAATGAGGTTGATTAAAGAAAAGTTAGATCTGGGTCAAGGTTCTCTAACTGTGGATCAAGGTTCCACACTAGGAAGTCTAAGGAATATGAAAAAGACATATTATGAGAATTATGGATGTCTCGACTAAAACTAATGTGACAAATAAATTGAAATATAAGATTTGGATATTGAGAATTCAACAATTGTTAGGCCAAATGAGAACAAATTTTGGATAAACAAAACGATTCCAATTATGAATAAAAATTGAAGTTCTGGGTTATACAAGTGTCATGCAGGGAATGGGTATCGTGACATCAATATTCTATTGGTGAAGGTCACAAATCCATATCCATCTTCCGAGTTGGAGAGAAAAATATTTGGATGATGAAAACTTTGGATGTCAAGATTCCAAATGTTGGAGTCAATGATGATCAAAATATGGATGAGACTAGGTCAAGATGAATAAAATTAAGGGTTTCTCATAGTTGTGCATTTCAAATTTCAAGTGAGAAAGTAAAGAAATTGGGGTTTCCCAAGGCATAACTTGATTTTTCCATGGTTTGGAAAAGAGTTCTAAGGTTGTTGCAGCGTGCAAAAAGATTGAGGTTTTTCTCCCAGGCTTTCTTGCTCTTTTTCCACCTGGGTATTGGAATACCTTGCTCATAAAATAATTATCCAAAAAAAATCAATCTCAATATTAGTATTAACTCCAGATATTCAAAATAAACTACAAATAATTAATTTCCAAGAGAAGAGTTAAAGAAATAGATGCATAGTCACAAACACTTTAAAACAAATATGTATCTCTTAAATGATAGGATGATACTGCAAATCGAAGCATGAGAGATGGAAGTGATTCAATTATCAAACATTTAAATGTAAACCATTTCCATGTAGCATTCATATTAACAATTGCTCTATAATATACTCTAGAATTCATTGCTCCAAGCTCTTAAACAATGTTATGAACATAGGATAATGAGGCTTGAAAATGATTCATAGTTTATTATTCTCAATCAATAGATTCACATTCTAATACTTAGTTTATTCACAAATATGCATTATCATTATTAAGTGTTAAGAGCATTATGTAGAAGGAAAGTAAAGGAAAATATGGAGAGAAGAAACCACACTACTTAGTCATGTCTATCCTACAAAAACGTAAGTGACTATAAGTTATTTTATTAAGGTCAATGATGTAGTGCGGTGATAGATCAAGCCAATACATAAGCAATAGACAAGCCCTCAAAATAAAATCCCCTTCATGGAAAAAGATAGAGAAATAGAAATTTCAATCAAATTAGATCAACAATACATGAAATAACATTTAACCCATTAAGAAGACAGGACAACAATACTTGAAACTTCCTACACCAAAAAAAGAGTTAAATATAAATTTAAAGGATATCACTCAACTGTGGACCATCTTGTTACTCTTAGGATCATTACAGAGGAGTGTCGCAATAATAAAATCAATCTCCTTTGTTGTTTTGTTGATATTAGAAAAAATTTCAACATAGTGCCCACAACTAACCTTTGTAATAAGTTAAAAGAGATAAAATTTCCTTCCGAGCTAAGATATGCTATAGTAAGTTTATATGAGAATTTTATTTCCAGGTTGAGGAACATCGAAGGATGGTCAAAGGAAATTAAATGTATTATTGGAGTGAATCCCTTTGTTGGCCCCTACCGTCTTTGGTATATACATTGATAAGTTATAATATTATGAAGAATATGTTGGTTGTTCCAATCCAAATCGCATCGATATAGTCATCATCCTTCTTCTTTATGATAATGATATTGGGTAAAATCACAAATCTCGGTAACAGTTTTGTGAGAATCGGGTTGCAAAAATTTCTAATGGCATGTTTTCAGCCGAACTCTTGAATTTTTCAGCTGAAATAGTTTTCGATTGAACTGTTTTTTCGGCCGAAAGTAAAATCTAATGACATCAATGAAAAATATAACACAAATTTTAAATCTAACAACAATTTTCCATTAAAACTAACTTTTGGCCAAAAACCTGTAACTATGACACTTTTCAAAAAAGTGCTCACTTCAACTTACTCCAACTTGGGGAGGAGTGGACTCCTTAAAATACTATGAGTCTGGTTTTAGAACTAGTGCCAACATTTTCATAAGTGAATCTACTTTCTTCTGAAACAATTTGTATTCATTTAATTGTTTCTTAGTAATTTTAGTTAATTTTATAAAAAAATGTCTGCATATTATTTTTAGATGACATAATGATTCAGTAAAAAAAAAATCAATATCTACAATAATACACAGTAAAAAATTATGGAAAAATTATATTATGAAACATTTCAATGTCCTCTTCAAAAGGTACTTTTAGATTTTAATTTTAAATAAAAATTAAGGCAGATAAATGATGTCAATCTAAATGTGTTTAAAATCAACAATTTTTTTCAAAATGATCAAATTCAAAAAATTGTAGTAATTATAATACTAATTCATTGTCTTCAAAACTATAGTCATGCTTTAACAAAGTCTATTTAGATTATTGCAACATATTTCACTTTTTCATAATCA
Source organism: Picea sitchensis (assembly GCA_010110895.2). Taxonomy (NCBI): domain Eukaryota; kingdom Viridiplantae; phylum Streptophyta; class Pinopsida; order Pinales; family Pinaceae; genus Picea; species Picea sitchensis. Next base: position 171,041 of record SNQJ01S0032547.1, read on the forward strand.
AAAGTTTAATAGTGAGTAAATTGGTGTCAAAAAACATAACTCATTATCAATGCCTTCATTTTTAAGGAACATATTGTCAAACAATCACTAAAATGACATATCAAATGTGAATAAACAAATTTCAAAAAATAATCAATAAAAAGATAAAACAATATTCATGACAAGTTTTGTTTTTATTGTGAAGTGAAATGATAAATAAAAAAATTCTTTAGCTTACGAGAAGTTGAAAAACTTCTGAAAATACATTTTATTTTCTCAAAAAACAAGGAAAATAGACACCCAGATTCATGATTTTACCCTAGTGTTCTCATGGAAAAGAATCCCTATGACCTCGATAAGAAACTAATAATCCTCAAGGACTTCTTATCTAGTATGGGTATGACTACAAACAATGCTAAAACAAATGTTATGATAACTAAATCCCAAAATATCACATGTGATAATTTCATATATGACAACAATAGCTTGGAGGGAAGTGCCTTTGTACAAATATCTTGGTTTTGAAATTCATTACAAGCTAAATTGGAACTATAGTGTTGAGAAAAGGATAAGTGGAGGGTGGGAATATTATTATGGGCTTGCAAAGAAGTGTGAGATAGCATAAATTTGGCTATGGGATAAGAAAAAACTCCTCTTCAACACTCTTGTCACTCCTATTATCTTATATGGATGTGAATTTTGGGGATGCAATATCTCTAGAGAATAATGGAGAAATATAGAGCAGATTCAAAAGACTTTTATCACTTATAATCTCAAAATTAAAGGCAATACACCTATCCTATCCTCCTTATAGAAGTGAGCCTTTCACTCATTGAGACAAAGGCAATGATTAGGTATTTAGTGTACAAGAATAAGACAAGAAACGTGGATGAAAAAGGATCCCCAAAAGTTATTCAAACCCCAACCAAAACCACCAACTCAAGTGAGGATGGCATAAAGATGTCAAGTCTTGGTTAAATCATTGGGGGATACATGAAGATGGGACTCTATAGAATACCGATAATATTAAAAATATTATTACATCTAAATTGAAGGAGAATATGTCGTATGATTATGAATTAGAGGATAAAAGGAAATTAAGATACTACAAGAAGGTTCTCAATCATGACCTATAAGATCAAAAGTATCTCTCAGTTTTGAATATAAAAAAAGAAAAAAATCGATATTGATAAAATTTGAACCAATTCTCATGATATACATAGCGAGATTTGGCATTGGAAAATTCCTAAAACACTCTAGGATGAAATAATATATCATCTTTTTGACACTAAGAAGGTTGAATATAAAAATCACTTTCTCCTAGAGTCCCCTGTGTATACTCAATTTAGATCACAATTTCAAAATATTTGTCACAATATCCCTCACCTCATAAATCATCAAAACTATGGTCATATTAGAATGTTTCTATTAAACATTTTTGAACATATAAATAAAATTATAAAAAAATATAAATAAGTTGTTACCTTTTTTAAGGTCTAATAGACCAATTTGGTCTCAATGGACACTAATAATAATCAACACCATCACCATGTTAAAAAATCAATAAAAATGCAAATACAATGTTGTTTCTATTACTTATATTTGTTTATGTGTTTTCATATATAAAACAATATAATTCTGTTTTTATTTTTTATTTTTTTACCCAAAACTAATTTTATATTAATATTTATAAAACAAGGTTGTGTTGTAGCAATCAACTTGTACATAGACTATTTGTAGGTTTCCCTTGACAAAAACTATTATAATAGATAGAGGTAAAGGAAAAAATAAACATATAAAACTAGATTCCCAAGTGTTTCTACAAGTTTCGTTCTACACAAATTGTCCCAACATATATTTAACCCTAAAGAACATGAAACCTAAGAATATTTTACACACTACCTTGATCCTCGTGCTCCTTTCCACTGAATTGGTGACCTACACCCTCTATGTTCACAAGATCTCGATTTTAAAAATGGTTTCAACTTCATTCCCTTCTCTATGGACAGAGATTTGGGTTCCCAAACTATTAGAAGATAGAGAGAGGTTCTCCATGCAATGAGAAGAAAACAAAGCTAATAGTCTTCCACATTGATATTCCAATGCTTCAATCTTGTGATTCTTTGAGAGCATGAAAATTGACTGACTGGCACAATGTGTGGCCCAAGATTTCTCTAGCTCAACAAATTTGATGGTGAGTTTCATAATGGCATTGGTATTTTTTTGGATAACCTCTTATTCCTTTTGCAAGATATTTTTTATTTCTCAAGGTTCAACAATGTCCATCTCTACTTAGATAAACTTCTTTTACACCATTACATACCTACTTCTCATTATTTCACAACAAAAAATACTAGAAAAGCACTAAAGTTGGAAACTCCCTTGATCCGACCTACTTCTTAACAAAGGAAAAAATAAAAAAATATCAAATAAATGACCCCTTACATCAAAAGGAAACATAATACCCACAATACAAAGAAGCTACTCAATATACTCCTCTTCCTATCATTGAACTTCCCTATAGCAGTCCAATGAACCCTAGTTATTCATCCTGCCACTCATTCAACAAACCTCAATTCAACATCACCGACCTCCAAACAATCAAATAACCACCCTATGCCAAGAGACCTGCAAATCCCTCAACTTCATTATCCCATATTGTTTGACCCTCTCCATTTTAAATACATCAAATATCCCAAACAAATCCCTTCATTATAAGTGAGCTTCTGGGCTCACTTGCTTAAGATAAATCCTTCCCAGCTACCTTGACTGCGTGTCCCGGTGGATTTTTCTATGGTTTTTACATAAAATTAAGTGTATTAACTTAAAAATTAAATGGATAGTCCGATTTAACATCAATAATTAGGATATAGTTAAAAAACTTAAGTCCAATTTTTTCATAAGGACACCAAGGTTCATTGTAGTGGCATATTTCGTCCACACATTTTCTTCACCATTCAATTGTCTTCAAATATGGTATAATTCCATGTTATTGAACTAATCCATTGTCTTCCTAATTCTCATAATGATTTTGTGGATCTTGAACCATCAATGTTTAGTTTTCTTGATGCCCCCCATGATAATACTCAGAGGGTCCCCAAAAATCATCAAACTCCTTATTTCTAGATTCCTTTCTAAATTGAATACACACCACGATGCATAAGCCTTTTCCCAATTATTCAAAGATTCTCCTAAGGCCCATACATAATGCTCGATATTTTTCCCCTGGGATCATGAAGACTCCCACCCACCCTTGTCACCCCTAATTTTATTTTTGTTTTACCTAAAAATAATTTTTTATTTTTATTTTCAGTAATTATAATTTTACACTAAGTATTATAAAAAACACATCATAATAAGTAGATAAATTCACTATGTAAAACCAAATATACTAAACAAACCAAATAAATTATATTCCCTCTCTTCTATTTTATATAATAAAATGTGAATTTATTGAAAAAATCAAAATATATATTTTTCTTAAATAAAATAAAATATTATCACATGACTTTTGGTGGATTTACAGTTCAAGTAGATATGTCAGTTCTATAACATTAATAAACTAAATTTAAAAAAAATGAAGTTCATAAAAACAAAATTAAAAAACAACCAAATATAAAATTATAAAAGTAGAACAAAGGGACAATAATAGCTATAACAATATAGTGTCGTAGATCCTTTTCATGAAGTTTTAGATGATTTTCTTTCAAATCCAAAAAAAGGAAATTAGACATGAATATACAAGAGATTTGGGCCTAATCATAATCGTAGAGAGAATAGATTGTTTCGTTTTACAAGGTTCTTTCTTATTGGGAAACTTGTATATAGCCTCTTCCATCATGCCATGTTGTGTCTTAGATCACAAGCCAATCCTACTTGACCCCCTCCTTAGATATTGACTATTGATCGGTGCCCTTCTGATTTAATCATCTCCAACTAAATGACCCTTGATCCTTGAATATATGTAAAGAAGTGTGGTTCCTCCCTATCCAAGGCTACCCATACCATCTATGGAAAACAAGAGTGGGAGCCACCAATTAGAAATTAAAGGCATCCAAGTGAAATTATGATTCACCTCTCCCTTTGACGGAATGGAAAAGCTACAACATTAGCTAGAGGACCTCTTGTTATGCATGGAAGATTAGTAAATTACCTTAACTCTCTAGGATGAATACAGATGACCTATAGGAAAGTTAAATTTTCTTATGACAGGTAAGTTAAATTCTACTTGTCACAAGGAAGAAGAGCATGTGATGCTTAAATTAAGGAACTTGCGGTTGGAGAAAGGTGACAAAAACACAATATTCTTTTATAATAAATCAAAGGCTTGTTAGATTTTCATGTTCAATATAAGTTACTTTGGAATTTTATTAAAGAGTCTCTTAGTAAGAATCTCTTAGGTAAGTTAAATTCTACTTGTCACAAGGAAGAAGAGCATGTGATGCTTAAATTAAGGAACTTGCGGTTGGAGAAAGGTGAAAAAACACAATATTCTTTTATAATAAATCAAAGGCTTGTTAGATTTTCATGTTCAATATAAGTTACTTTGGAATTTTATTAAAGAGTCTCTTAGTAAGAATCTCTTAGGTATTGATATCAAGGTTATTGTAAATGGCTATTTTAAATCCATATACTTTGAAGAAGAGTCACCCTTGGATGAAACCAACCAAGGGATGATACAATAAATCCCAGATTTAGTTATTATAGAGGAGAATTAGGCCCCAATCCATCATATAGAAGATGAGGAAGTCATTAGTTCCATATGGGATTTTAATATAGACAAGGTCTTAGGGTTGGATGTAAATATTATATGATTCTATATATATAGATTTCTAGCACATAATCAAAATATGACCTATGCATAATTTTAAATGAGTCATACTACCAATGGATCTGTGATCTGTGACGATAAAAACTTAGTGTAATATTTTATTAATTATGTTATTGCTTGAGATGTTATAGGTTGTTAATGGAATGATGTCAAGGCACCCAAAGAGCTAAGACTCATGGTGAGACTTAAAGCCATGCTTGCACTCAAATAAAATTATGCAAAAATTGGGTAAGCTTTTTTCTCTCTCTAATAAAAATATTGGCCCTCAAACAATCTCAGTCCAGATATTAAAAAAATTCATCCCAAGAGGCATTTTTCCACAAGTGTTTTAGGAAATACAGTTTTAAGAGTGGAGGAATGATGAATTAGAAGAAATACATGACAATAGTATAAGGAGTTGCAAAGAATGAATATTATATCTTATGGAAATATAATAATGTGCTGAGAAATTAAGAATTCAATAGTTCTAACACATATAACACATCGTTAAAATATGCATCGAATAGTTAAACATCTTCAAATATTTAAATCCACGGGGTTACCCTCTACACATGATTAAACATATGAAGAAATGAAAAGAAGTGGTCATTGTTAAGAGGAAATCACTTCAATATCATAAGCATAAAACACATAGTAACATTGAACATGTCATGTAACTTGTTTCTTGAGATTTTATTAATGGGGATCTGATACAAGAAGAAAAAATGGGAGGGGTGGATTTTACAATTGCACATGCATAAAAAGAAAAATTACACACTGAAACATAATGTGGGGGACAAATATCATGAAGCCTGCAGCCTTAATAATTTGTCTGTGCCTAAGGGTTGTTATCAAACAACTCTGATTGTAAGAAACTCTTAAATTCCACAAAATGTCGACCTTCAAAATGAGCTACTTTCTTTCTTTATAGACATTTTGTTTCAAAATAAAACCATTCATTTAGACCAGTATTGCTTCTTGAAACTAGATACAACTTGTTAGAATCTTGATATTGCCTCTGGTTTTTTAAATGGTTTCTAATTCATTTTTACTGGGTAAAAATGACTTTTACCACTAGAGCTAACATGTTGACACTGTTGTGGGGCATTTTCTCTTTTTCCAATTGATATTCTATTTGAATATTTTTGAGTGGCTCAATTCATTCCCGCTAGTGCACTAAGGGTTCTCAACCTTGGGTGGTGAGAGGGAAATCTAGTTGTTTCCTATGAACTGACATCAACCAATGAAACATAGCATAATTGACCAATACCTTAAATATTCTTCCTCAACCTTCCATAGTGCATTGATCGGATTGGAAAGTGCACTTTAGGATAGATTCTTGAATGTCCTTCGACTCTGAGATATTGACTACTGATAACAAATAGGGATAGTCACTCCTTCATGAAATGAAAAACACACTCTCCTGACGTCCATAGCCAAGATGGTTTATCATCTTTTCCCATGGGAAGGGATTGTGCAGGTGGGTCATCATTTGAGACACCTGGCATCCGAGTCACCATTACTATAAAAAGTTAAATTACTCACAGATTGATTTTCCTTATTCCTTTATCTTTCTCTTATAGGAGCTAGACATGTATTTGTGAAATATAACTATCGGGATGAAGTGATTTTCTACACCCAATGTGATATTTGGAGATTTATAGCTTGCAAGGGTGTGTTTATGTGGGGAATGATTATTGTCCTCCATCAACTGTAGGTAACAGTGTGATGATTAGCACAGACATGAAGACATGAGGAAAAATGTCATGTTGAGAGATTTTTATCCATCAAATCATTTGGTGTACCATTAATATATCCCTCACCCACTTGAAATATTCTCCCTCGTGCCTTTTATGAACACACAACATCTTCCTAGTAGCTTAGCTCATTTGAAAGTTTGGGGAAAGGGAATTTTTTTTTTAGTGATGTTATGTTGATTTCATCACGGTCCCACATACACTTGGTAACTTCATATTGGTCCACGTCGGTTCGTATGTGGCATTAGGGTCGGTCTACATGTAGCTAAGTATGATTTACTTCCCATAGTCACTAGTGGAACCTTACTAAATAGGTGATAGTCTTGGATTATCTCTGATAAGTTCCCTTTTGGCATGCCACACTGTCTTTGTTTTCATGAGAATCCTAGGTGGAATACTTTTCCAGATCCAAGTGTCACTGAATAGGCATACAAAAGTTTGTTGAGTGGGAGAATATGCATTTAGAAAAAACCATAATACCACTATCGCAACCCAAGAGGAGTGGTTTTACCCTCTTTCTTCTTGTCAGGAGACACCACTAAATTCTCAACAGGTGGCAACTAAAACCTCCCTCACACACCACATGCGTGGTATCTCCCTTTCACTTCCATGATGTGACTTTGATCACTCGTCATAGATCTAGATTGATTATGAGCATTGGATGATCAAGCCATGCACCTTAGATAACACTCTATTATTAGGCGCAGTCTTATGATATTTCCTTCACAAAGGTATTAATCCTTTCAAAAGTTAAATTATCCCCATTTTTCTCCTGATAAGCACCCATACACTTAAAGCTTATTCTTGGGCCCTTAGGGCATGACTTTTCTATTGAATTTTCTAGGGCACTTGAAATATGCTATATCTTTTGGTCTAGGAGCTTTGTAAGATCGACCAACATGTATTTTGGGACATGATCAAAATTGGTATTAAAAAATTCCAACCATAGAAAAAATGAGAAAGGTATGGTCATCAATACATACATGTGTGTGTGTGTGTGTGTGAAATTCATTTAATAGATTGTGGCATTCCTTCCTCTTTAGAATCCTTCAAAAAATTGGTTTTTATCCAAAATTTATTCATTGAGTTAGAGATTGCATTGATCAAACTTGGATAGATCCACTTCATCTCGCCAATCCACCTCACCAATCCCACTACGATACCATGGATACTGCTCAAGGAATTTCCCTCTCAGTTAAGTTTTTGGTGTTTTTCTATTAATCAATAACATAATTACATGCTTCAGAATCACATTACATGAAATATTATCATAATTACAATCATGGGGAAAACAAGGTGTTACACATATCCTCTTCTCAATATTTTTCTAGTCAATACCCATGAGGCTCCCTCATTTATGTGTTGAGTTGTAATACTACATTGCATGCCACTTATTACACTTTTGAGCCTAATTCCAGCTTCAACTTGTTCTTGTTTAACCTCTTTCTTATGCATTCTCATAAATTTCTATCCTTGCAATCTTTTCCTTTGCAGCTCGACACCTCTATCCCTAGAGGACACATTCCCCCAAGTGTTCATATCCTGCATGTGTTTCCTTGCATTGAGCATAGGTATGTTCCTTTAACTTGGAACTAGATTGTTTTCCCATGACATTCATTATTATGATGCATTATAGTATTGTTTTATTCTTTTTCATGCATTATAATATGAAAAAAAAAAAAAAAATCAAAATAACAAAAAAAGAGCATGGAAAATATTTTTCTTTTCAATTTATAGCAGCAATCGAGTTGCCTTTGAAGAAAGCACAATTTTTTGATTCTATGTCTCAAAAGTTTGGGTTAAGTATGGCTTTAGGAAACTTAACCAATTACACAAAGTCTTTACTCCTTTGGATGGTTATGCCTCCAATCACTATGGAGAGTTTGTTGATGCCTCCTATGTCACAAAATTATGTCAATGTTCATATTTCAGTCCATGCTTCCTAAGTCACTCTATTGTGTCGTGCTTTTGTTCAAATAAAGTTTTATCCCATGTTGGCCATTCCTCAGAATTCCCAACTTTGGAATTTGGCATTCTCGTATGTCAAGTACTTCTAATAATGATAACAATTTTTGTTCTATACTTGTGCTAGTATGGGAGGTCCCCATTGACTTCTTTCTAGAGGATCAACTCCTATCAACTATGACACATTGCTCTGATATTTTGACCTAGATTTTTACCCTTGCCCTATTTAAATCATTGATAGGTGATATTGTGCTCAACATATGACATTTCATCATTGGTCATTGACTAAGTGGTTTCACTTATAATCGAGGAAAAAAACATTATTTACACATTGGGATTCGTGTAGTACCTTGGATTCCATTTTACCCCATTGGTGGTTTCCTCATTTCTATCAGGAAATTTCATTTTTAGCTTCTATTCAAAGAGTTAGTTTCATGCACTATTGCATTTGGTGCACATGAGAGACATACTTCATGGTGGGTCCTTTCAATATTTTCATCTGAGTTCTTCTAAATTTTTGGCCTTCTTCTACTGCTCATGTTGGATGATGGGGGATTCCTCCTTCTAGCAGATCTCTTCATATCGACTTTGACACATATTTCTATGGGATAGGGACAGGAATTTTTATCAGTACCTTGGGGATTGCAGTCATTAGTGGTAGGTTCCATTTCTATTGAAAGTGGGAATACATTGTTGTCCCCTAATTGATAGAATCTTCAATTTTTTGGTGTCGGCTCCTTTAGTCACACTTTCTAGAATGTACTAGGTACCTTGATGCCCATTATCAATATTAGTTGGCTTTCTCACATTTTTTTATGGTATACATCAACGGTCATTAATCAAATGATGTATTACTATGTTTAACTTCAACACATTTATTCTCATAGTCCAGACTGGTACCATTGCTGGTTGATTTGAATACCTCATGTCTGTAGTAACATCAACTCTTTTATGTTTTTTGCTGAGTTGCGTTAGATAATACTACTTCCACTTATGACATCGGTACTTGAGGGGGATCATTTTGTCAATCCTTAATTCCATATATCCTCCTCTAATTATGAGACATAGGTCCACTATGTATCTCTTTTGTGGTTATGATCTTTTGCCATTGATCCAATGTGTATTCATTTTCGTGGCCATGATCTCTTATTATATATATACATATTTCATGGATATGCAATGTACGTTATTTTTTGGCCATAATTTTATCACTCCTAAGCATGGGTACTCCCTCCTTGAGAAGTGAGTATTCTTGTTTTGTGTTGTAGTTTTTGTTCTTGGATCATATTTTGACAACCTTCACCTAAACTTACTACATCTTTATCTCCTAGATTTATAATGTATTTAGACCATCGGTTGCTCTTCTAACCTCACAAATTAGGGGGGACCTGTTATAGCATCAAATTCCACCACACATGCATTGATGGCTTGTTTGGATTTTCCTTGTCCTATTTGTAGACATCAATCCCCTTTACCTCCTTTGGATTCTTCAAAAAACATGATTTGTTGGCATGTACATGCCCTAAAATCTATGCAATATGCTTATATGCATGTTTCTCTATTAAAAGTTCCATGCATATCATTTGTTCATAAAAAAAGAATAATTTTGCATAATTATGTGCAGGGTTACATGTTTGTTAGTTTCCTAATTCCCTTTTACTTGTAAACAACCATATGAAACTGCTGCAACTACTTAGAGATTGTATAAATTTAGCATAAGCCATGACAAGAGAAGAATGATTCTTGAAGCAAAGTTATGTTGGATATTTCCCACCTTATCTGGAATCCCTTATTTTCCAAATATTGATTCATGTCTTCATACTAGGAAACCCTTGTTTCCATCCTCTTTCCATGCTTCCCATATCTAACCAATAAGTTTCCCTTGATATTTTTTGGATCTTCCTAAGCATTGGAGTCAAAGGTCCATCTTATAATCAGTAGCTTGGGTGGAGGTACTTGGAGCCCATTCGAGGGGTAGTGCCGCCACAAGCACAAGTGATAACTAACTAAATTCTATTGTCAAAGAATAAAGATGCCTCTTTCCCATGAAATTAATTTGTTCTTTGTATATGATGATCTTGTTTGAATATCTTGTTACCTAGAATACTAATTCTTGCAGTTATATTTGTTTTTAAATCGTTTCTATAGAAGATAGTTATTACATAGCTCCTACCCTTTGTAGTTTTCTACTTGAATATTTTGCAGGTTTTCAAAGGAATAGTTTGGAAGGATCATGTAAAGATTACAAATGTGGGATCTTCATCAGACGTAGGACACTCGATATATATATTTTTCCTCATTACTATTATTTAGTTATATGATTGAGTTATTTACAAATATTTAATTGCATTATTGTGATTTGGTTTGATACTTAATTGGACAACACTATGTTGTGACTTTAACCCATAGCCATAGGGATATTTCTTGTAACAAGGTTGATATTAATGTCAACAAGGAAAATATATGAAATTTTAGTACAATGATGTTGATGCCCTTTGAGATTCAGATTGGGTTGATGAACTTAACCAAGTAGAACCATGTAGTATGGATGTTTTGTGATGATTCTTGCATGGAATTCTTTATATATATGTGTGTGTGTGTGTGTGTGTGTGTGTGTAATCATGCAATTTAGTGGCTTGATTTTATTGATGAATCATGATAAGAATATCCATGATGCTTTATAGCTTTGTATGCATTATGTGTTCATGCTGCTATGATATCTTAAGAACCTATGGTGTTTACATATGATGTTATTTCATGTTGATGAATAGATATGTCTTCAATAAATATGTGTCGAGGTTATAATTGTTATGGTAGTATCTCTTGATGTGATGACATCATGTAATTGTATGGAAATTTTATGCTAAAATGTTTTATGATGACATGCATGAGCATGTGGTGATGGTAACGATGTTATATTTTCATGATATCATGCGAGAGTTAGCATGTGAATTATTTCTATAATATGTCGATATTATGATTATAACTAATGCATTGGTTGCATTGTGAGGTGGTGATTTTTAGGTTATCCACCAATGCACCAAGAGGGTTAGTTTATTTGATGATCTCATGGGAGCCCATAACCACAAAGGAGAACATTACAAGTAACATCTTATGCGATGAGGACAACTCAATCTACTACTTATGCCAATAATCATTATGCCTTGTATGAAAGTTGTGATGTTGAAGCCCATAGAACAACTAGAGTGTTTCTCATCAATGGAGTTGTGGAATTTGACTTTGATGCCCGGGATTGTGTACCCAAGGGATTATAAGGAGGTATTTTTGGTACAACCTTTTGATATTCCTTGGTGTGGTGATGTAGAGACATGATAAACTGAGATGCCAAAATTTGAAAGAACTGCTTGAGTGTTCCTTGCACTCCCTAGGATATTTCATTTCCTCAGGATGTATTTCCGAGGGAGTATAAGGATGCAGTTTTGGTCCAACCTTTTGATATGCTTGGTGTACATAAGTATTGATCTAGATGCCTACTTAGGAAGATGGGGTCTCATGACTTAGAGCCTTGATATATTGAGAGGATTTAAGCTTGTTTCTTGAAGTTGGAATCATTTCTAGAGTGTCTCTCATGCTTCCTAAGAGGTTTTGATGCTTGTTGTGGCCAGTGGACTTATACTAGTTCAGCGAAGGATCACATGGAAGATACAAAAGTCAACTTTGAGATGAATTTCCCTAAAGGTAGGAAGTATGCCATGCCGCATATTTTATAAGTAACAACAATAATAAATAAGTGTAATAATTATCATAAAGGGATCAAATATTCAGGTACTAAAAGTAAATGGTAAAATAAGTATCAACAATTTATGGAGAAACCCTAAATTATAATAATAATAAAATAAATAATGGATCCTAGGGATCATGTTCTTATGGATGGATTCTATATACAAATGGAGAAGAATTAGAAAAGGACATCTCATTCTCCTTTGGAAATTTGAGGATAAGGTTAAGAAGAGTTGGAAAAGTAATGGATTGATGGCTTGGGGTGTAGTGTCCCCAAGGCTGAGCCCTGTCGTAAATCATGTTTTGAAAGGAATTGTAATTATGTTTTATAGGCTCGTGAGCCAAGTTTTTTTTATAAGATGGTGGCTTATGTGTTTGTTAGGCCAAGGAGCCTAAGTGTTGAAGGCCAGGAGCCTGTTGTTGTATATGTAATCATGCAGAACAATTAATAAAAATTTGTAAACACTGCCAGGTGCAAACCGACCACGATGAATGAGTGAAGGGGGACTGATCTTCCACAGAAAAGGCAATGGATTAGGGGCTGGAAGGTGGGAAAAGGGGATAAGTGTTAAGCCTAGGGGGCTTCAACCTTGGGAATAATATTTTAATATTATTCCAAAAAGGCATGAGCATTTCATGTTTTATCCTAAGTTCCTAACCATGAGGAAGGGATGCGTGCCGGTGGAACACATGCAGTTCCCAGGGTGGCAAGTGTCAACCCTGGTTCATGTGAATAAAATGGCCAGGGTGAGCTGTGAGAGGGGCCCCCTTCTCTCATTTGATCATAGATCCTGAGTGTGTATGGGCTCTAAGCAGTACGACGGACCCGAGTTCTGCAGAGAACCTTTCTACGTCTCTGTGATCTGAAAATATTTTGTTTGGCTCTGAGAAAACCCGTGTATACCTCCATAATGAACCATAAGCCTGTGATTGATTCCGAAAGAGTCGGATTCACCCCTGTTTTGAACTGAAAAACATGTGTGGTGTTTGGGAATCTGTGTGCATCCTCTATCTGAAATGGAACTGGTGCATGAAGCCTCTGTCCTGAAGCCATGATCGTGAAACCATTTTTCCATTGTTGAGACTATAGGAAAGCCGTGTCAGTTTTCCCTGTTGATTTTTGTGGCCACGTAGTGCTGGAATGTGTGTGGCTTGTTGGACAGTGGAGCAACACTCCCTCTAGGAGAGAGAGTGTACAGAGGATGGAGAGAACTCCTGGAAGGAACCTTTTAGCTGCCACAGAGCCTGGATACTTCCGGTCCAGCCTATTGCTATAACCCAAGGAAAGGGAGGTTAGCAGTCGAAGGAATGTTCAGGTGACAGAGAAGGTGTATACTCCTGGGGTGGAAAAGGCATGTGGGGAATGAGGGTCTGTGGGCAGTGAGCGTGAGTGGTTCTTGGAAGAGAATTCCTTCCTCGTGACTCTGTGTTTTCCCTATAACCTCAGCCTAGCCTAGGATTCCTTTCCTTGGGATGGAGCTTAGTCCCAGCTCAGGGGTGACCTACTACTGAGCTGATGAGCAGTGCATTCTAAGGCTGGGAGGTTTGTGGAAGGCCTGCAGCTGGTTGGTGGAATTACCTCAGTTTCAAGATAAGTATCAACTTATGTTAAATGTTATGTTTTGCATGCCTTTGATGCTTATATTTGATCATGTATTCTTTTGTGCAGATGAATTATGGTTAATTCCATTTTGAAAATAAAGATAACAATAATTTATATGACATACTCTGAGTTTAAATGTGTTTCATTTTCTTAAATGCATGTTTTTTTATAATCCATAGTGGGTGTTATATTTCCACGAAGTTTGTTAACCGAAAAAGTGTTGTTACAGTTTGGTATCAGAACCAAGGTTTCGACATTGAGCCTAGATGGGTCAGTTGAGTGGTCTTTGGACTGAGGGTGATAGGAGAAATTGTGTTTGGAGGAGAAATTTCGGACCCTGGTATGGTCCAGAGTGTCAAGGAGTTACTTGATCGTGCCTATAAGCTCAGGAGGTATAGCGGTGTTGTGAAACCGCAGCCGATGTGGTCTATGGCCACAGGGAGAGAGGACTCCAAACCAACAGTGTTGGAGCCTTAGGAGCTGTTTGAGAGGGAAGGTGAACCCTTGTGACCGTCGGATCTAGAAAATGTGTGCAGGGATTAAAATCCCTTTTGAAATGCACAGGAGTGTGGGAATTGCGATACGCGAAATCCCAAAAACCCAAAAAAAAAAGTGGTAGATCTGGGAGGAAGGCTTGACCGTTAGATCTGGCGTAGTCATGCTCGAGTTAGTCATGAAACCTCTCATATTTCATAAAGTCGGGATATGGGAAGTGTGGGAGGTGAACACCTCCAAAAACTTGAAACCTGAAATCCTGAAACGATCTACACCGTAGATTGTAGGAAGAGATTTGATCGTCCGATTCAGTGGAGGAGTAAACCGTAATTTCAGAATTTCAGCAGATGGAAGTTCGATATGTGGGGTGCATGAAATACCGATGCCCGAAAACCCTGAAACATCGAAAATACATGCGTTGTAGATCTAAGAGGGGACCTAAACATTAGATTTTGCTTGGAATGGATGTGGGATGTATGAATGTGTACCACGTGCCAATGAGTCGATAATACAGGCGAGAGTGATGGGACCTGCAGATGTCACTGAAGGTGATGTGGACCCTCCTGAATGTACCACCTGCCATGGTGGTGAAGGGCGACAACTGTGTTGTGGGCCCGGAGAATAAAGTATTTCACGATTTCATAATTTTCAAAGGAGGAGAACGAAGGCTCAACACTCCAACTCACAAAGTCATGAGTTGGCAAAAAAGTGATAGCACTTAGCCCTAGCCTACGGTCATGTGTAGCAGGCACTAGAGAGGAGGGAGCCATACCTGTATCATATCTCAGGTATCGACGTTTGGAGGAAATGAGTCGAGGGTCTTCGACTCACGAACTCGCGAGATCATGAGTTGCGAAAGGGTGACTTTGATTATGACTATTTAACCGTTGGATCTTCTTGGACCAAGATTCTAAAGATCTGAAGTCCCAAAATTTGCTGAGCCAGACAGAGCTCAGAAAACTTTGTGAAGTCAAAAAAAATTTCTTGTTCACGTTGGCTTATGATTTTTGTAAGTTTTCTTGAAGGGTTAAGGCCTAAAAAACTTCGTTTGGATGCACGTCATGTGTGCAGAGTTCAACGAGTGTCAGGACAGTCGAAAACTGACGTCGAGTATGGAATTGAAAGAGGTGTAGATTGCCTCCGAAACAGAGGACGAAAGGGTAGGAAGGAATGTCAACTTGGGTGTCGAAGGAAAAAACTCTAATGGGCATGGAAAAGAGATGGATAAGGAAGAACATATGATGAAAATCATTGAAAGATTGAAGAAATATGCCCAAGCTCGCCTAGTTGATAGTCGAAAGCTCATGAAAATCAAGGATCGGTAGGGTGAGTTCAACTTAAAAATGTTGAAGAGCCTGGAAAGAATAGAAAATAAATTTGAAAAAGAGAGTGACACAAGTATATCAAGAAGTGTCAGAACCCCTGAGAGGAGAAGAAGATCGAGGAGTGGTAGTATACATTACCCTCTCTCCCTGAAGCATTCTGGCAAGGAGACACACAGTAGTTCAAGGCCATCCCCAACCAGAAAACACCGAAAATCTGGAAGGAATGAATTGAAAGGGGAAATCAACAAGATTAAACCGCCTACATTCAATGGTGAACATAAGAAGGAAGAATATGAAGAAACATGGTTGTTGGGTATGAAGAAATACATCCAATTGCAGAATTATTCTGCCCATGCAGAAGGAAGAATTGCAATGTATCGGTTGAAAGGAAAAGCATCCATGTGGTGGGATCAGTTGGTGCAGGTGCAACACATCGAAGATAAAGAGGTCACGTGGAAGGAGTTTAAGAGGTATTTCGAGAAGAAATACCTGACCAAAAGATACTATGACAGAAAGATGAAGGATTTCTTCGAACTCAAGTTGGGTAGCATGATCATTGATGAGTATGAATGAATTTTTCTAGAACTACTGAAGTATGTTCCGTTCATTAAATACGAGGCTGTCAAAATTCCGAGGTATCTAAGTGGACTTCCACCTTCCATTGGTGAAAAGATTCAATATAATGATCCTAAGACCATGGAAGAAACCATAAGAAGGGAGAAATTCTTATATGAATAGCAAAGAGAAAAGCCTACCTTTCGGAAGGCTTGGGATGACCAGAAGAGGTTTAAGAAAGAACAAAGGCAGAAGGGAAATAGGCCTCCCTTTTTCAGGAACATTCCTTGG
>SNQJ01S0032548.1:0-13278 GCA_010110895.2 Picea sitchensis
GAGATCTATTGTTTTTTGATTTTATAATTTTATGAAAAGAAATCAAACAAAAAACTAACTAAACTTAAACAACTAATATACTAACTCTAACTACAAATCTAAACTACACATATATCTAACTAAACTACTTAAATTATACTAACGAATTAACTATCAAATAAATAACAAACTGACCTGAAGAAACGCTCCAGGTTTGTCCTGTATGTAATGGTTGTCTTAGCTGATCAGAGGGAGGAAACCCGCACCGAATTATCCACGAGCTTCTCGTAAACTAGAAGCAGCTGTGCTCTTCAAATATGATTACAGGACAAACAAGACATACAAATTTTACAACAATCTTATGATTTATAAATATTCACAGTTAGATAAATCTGTATGCAAATACTTATACAAAAATTATTCAATTGATGAAGAAGAGAAATCTGTCATTCATTAACTGAAACAAAATAATTGCTGTATTTTTAAGTAATGAAAGAAATCAGATATGGATAGCACATTAATCAAATCACATCATCCTGCAATAGATTATGATAGCTAAAGTAGTCTATAATCAACTGCAAACGACATGCATAAACTTGAAACAAAAGCTTGATATATTGAAAACGAAAGCTATAGCAAGACATCAACTCTTGTCTCAGTTTGTATTAGAAATCCATAGCCTGGTTCTCCCACAAGTGAGGATGATCTTATTACAAAAAATAATAAGTATTTAAAGACCTTCCACAGGGTAAAACATCCCTGTGGAAGTTATCAAAACTATTTACAGAAAATCTGGGAAAATATCCCAAGTTTCTATCTCTAAAACTAAGAACCTAAAATAAAACTGTATCACACAAATATCTCCTAGAATGCCACAACATGCCCAATGAAATTCGAATGTACCTGAAAGAGGTAAAAAATGGACAAGTTAGGAGGATATTTTGTTAATGAAAATGATAAAAATCTAATTCTTTAGACTAGCTACAGAATCTTGCGATTCTGTAGCTGGTCTAAATCAGACACACAATCAGCATTAAAATCAATTAAAATATTTGAAAATACATTCAAACTATTAAAAGATATTTGATTGCTAAAAGCCTCATTCAAATCGACACTTATATGCAAATTGAACAAACTAAATCAAATGATGACAGAGATAGATACACTCTGTTTTATTCGTTACCAATTCAGGTATACAAAATCGTATCGAACAGTAATGAAATCGTTTCATATCAAATTGAAATCGATACAGTTAAACAAATCATAGGCAATCGTTTATGCTTCCCCATCAACAGGAAACACGATCGAATCCATACGAAAACAACAAGATCATTTTTAAATTGATATAACTGTATTAACATAAACCAACGATCCATGCCATTAGCGAATCAAATCAAAATTGGTGTGTAAATTATCACAAACGAAATCATAACAGGATCAATCGGTTGATAACAGGGTGTGTGGGATTTGTCCAATCGTTTATTATTGCCAATTGGGGAAAACAAAATTGATTGACAGTCAATGAAATCATCACTTGAATTCATTTCAAAACAAACTATTAACCGAATTTTCTCATACGAATTCGACAGAGATAACATAAGTCGATCTGGGTTAACAAACTCGTTTTGAAAATTAAAATCAACAGAGCAACATGAAGTCTATTTTTGATACGAATCCAACTCATAAAAGAAATCCAATCCAAACAAGAGCAAATCGAATAGTTTAAGTTTGACATAGTCGTTGTGAATCAAAACAATTCCATGATTTGGGCGCAGAGATCTTTCACACAAGTTAGATATAATCCAAATCCAAACGAAAATGTCGACAAAACAAAGTCGTTTTTGCAATTTAATAGGCTGCATCGTATTTATCAAGCCAATTCAATTTCTATGAAATCGTTTTAACAATCAAATCACAAGAATGAAATTAGAGTCGTTAATATCCAATGACAACAACATAATATTAAATCAAAATAGAACCGTGTTCTAATTTTAGCATAAAAAAAACTCCCATTTAGATTGGATACAAACAAAATCCAATCGAAAGCAAACACCATTGGTTTCGTTAACTAAAACCAATAGACAAACAAATCAAATCCAATGGAAACCAACTAATTGCTAAACTGGGCACGATCAAATCGTATAACAAAATCATAACCATATCTGATTTTATGACTGTTTTGATAATCAAACCATGTCAAATTCATTTCGAATAATAAACAAACTTTTCAAAACTCAAAAATCAATTCACTATATTAATCCAAGCAATTGATAAAACGAAATTGATATCAAAATTCATACCTGGATGATGAGCAGACAACTTGGTCATAACATTTTGGAATTGACGACGGCTGTAGCCGATTCGACATTCTTAAAAACGATGGAACCAGTGGTTTTCTTATCATTAGATCGAAGCTTGTCCCTTTCACTTGTCAACATTGTAACTTGGTTCTCCAGCGATTTGATTTTCGATTGAGGTAAGGGAACGTCTGTATAGTATCGTTCCAACCACACATTACACTGGTCACATGACGACTGCCCGGGCTTTGAAAATGCAGGTGAGGGTTTTTGTTACATTTATGAGGGTTTCGTTAGGTAGCTTGATCCCTGGATAACTCGGATTGTTCCTTAGGCACGAAGGCAAATTAGAAACGAAATCATAGGGTGGCTCGGAGCACAAACCTTGGGAGTAAGGGTACTCACTAGCTAGGAAGCATTCGATGTCAGAGTCCGAGTCTTCACTGAGGACTATGGGCTTCTGCTCAGCACTAGGTTTAGGTTTATTCCTAGCTAGTCTCGATATGAGTCGAGCATTCTTTTTACCTTTGCTGTCAACAGTAGGGTTACCTTTAACCTTTTTGCTCACAGGATTTTTTATAGCCCCAACCTTCTCAGTTATAACGTCAGGTAGGTCGATATCAGGGTCGACCAAGGGTTTAGGAGAGGGCAGTAGGACATGGAAAGGCACGGGTGGCCCGACCTTAGTCACACTAACCATGGGCTTGTCAATTTGGACAGGCTCTGTATCAGCAAAACCATTCTGAGAGATAAAAGCTTGCCAACTATCACCGTGGATATTTAAGTGATGAACAACGATGAGTCTGATTAGGCCATGGTGGAACAAGCTACTATCGACCTTTTCTCTTTTAAACCTCTTAGCCATTTTATAAAGACTTCGCTGGAAATAAAAAGGCATATTCAATGGATAACCCATAAAATTCATTAACAGTCGAAGGTGATAAAGAAAAACCAGTCCATATCGACCCTCACGGGTCATGAATTGTTTAACCACCATCAAAATATCATGCCATCTTGGTTTAAGCGTGGAAATCGGCATACCTCTGTCACAGGATGAAACCTTTCATGAGACGAACAGTAGTGGCCATGGCACCTCCTCCACTTTAGAGTTTTTAAACCATCGCTGGCCCGTGGACGCTAACCCTGTGGAAACGCTAATGAACTCCTCATTCAGCTCAAGATGAATGTCACCTACTTTGGCCCTACACCCATCAAAAGTTAGGGCGAACTGTTGTGCAACAAATAGATTAAAACCCTCAAACCGTTGTACAAACGTGAGCCAACCACTATCCTCTAAGTCTTTCCAGGCGTTATCGAACAGTAGCAAGGCTTGACTACCGTTCGGCTCAATTCGCACCACTGGTGCCATAAACAGGGTTCACGGTAAGCGATGTGAATGAGCCAGGGTTAGCACACAACACACAGGAGAAAAACGCTCGAAGGATTACCGATGCTAGCAGAGGTGAAACCGTGATAAGGGGAGGCATTAATGACATCGTGCGAAGGTGGTGGAGCTATTTGTTGGCCATGCAGAATAGTCATTACCAATGGTACAACCAACGACGCTTTCAACTATTCAAATCACAACGCATAAGTGTTACAACTATGCCATTTCAATCAATCAAAACCTTTGGTTAGTGGATAAACCATTCGTGCAAGCAATAGTTATAGTCTCAAAACCAAACAAATAAATCGAAATCAATGCCAATGTTTTGGCTATGTGACATGCGTTGTATAGAACGATTCATACCAAGAGTTTAACCAATGTGCCAATGCATTTTATGTATACCAATGTGCCAAGTGGATTGATCAAATAACATGTAAACACAATCCCCATTGTATCACAAACTCAATGAAACAAAATCACACAATCAATCCAAGAATGTCAAATGAGTACAGATCAAAAGGTCTTTCCAACTGTATAATGATAATTAAAATGTAAGCGCAATAGACATATCGACAAGAATGATAATGACAATTCAATAATTATTTTAATGCGACTTCGAAAGACCAAGTTTTCACGCTTACAGTCATGAAAACAAAAACGAAGGTAAGTGTGCAAATAACGCAAAATAAAAGTGTCGTTTATTAGAAAATTGCGACGAAAAAATTAAGGTTTGCAAAACATTGGTGTAGGCAGCTTATAAGATAGTGGAAAAATGTGAATTGGCTGCCAACAAGGGCTCATTTATTCTGAGCCTCATCTAGGTTCAATCCTAATTTTGCGGCAATACGGAAGGTCCTTACTGGAATTCTATTGGTAAGAGTACTTGTTTCCCGTATATTCAGCTCATAAGGGGTATGCCCAGTGGTATTTCTCCAGGTAGTTCGGTATGCCCACAAAGCCTCTAGGAGCCTATCAACCCAATCTTGGTGATTTAATTGGATAGTCTTGGTCAAGATGGATTCCAAAAATTAATTGTATATTCTACCTGAGCATTGGCTTGCGGGTGGTATGGAGAAGATTTATAATGTTTAATCCCATATTTCTCTATTAGCTCTTTCATCAGCTTGGAAGTGAATTGAGTGCCTTGGTTGGTAACAATTTCATGAGGGACACCGAAGTGGGTAAAGATGTCTTCATATATGAATTCGACAACAGACTTCTCTGTAGCCCTAAATAGGGCTTTTTCCTCTACCCATTTGGTGACATAGTTCGTACAAACCAAAATATATTTCTTCCTACAGGACATGGGTGAAATTGGTCCTAAAAAGTCGAGGGCCCATTTTTCGAAGGGTTCTATCATAACTTGGGAATGCAAAGGCATTTCATCAGCTGACGTAGGTCTTCCTACCCTTTGGAAACTATCACAACTTCTCACATATTTGGCAGCATATTTGAAAATGCTAGGCCAATAGTAACCCAAATCTAACACCTTATATGCTGTACGTTTGTCAAAAAAATGACCATCACATGGTCCATCATGGCAACTTCATAGTATATCAGGTACCTTGTCCTTTCAGACACATCTATGAATAATCAAATCAAGACCTATGCGAAAAATATCATGACCAACCCAAGCGTAATTAGCACTCTGTGTAATAATTTTCCGCTTTTCATGAGGTGACAAATGAGATGGTAATTTCCTAGTGGCCAAATAGTTTTCGATATCCACAAACCATGGGGTATTGACAAAAAGGGAAAAGAGGTGCTCATCTGCGAAACTATCATCTACAGGGATATCATCATCCTCAGTTTTAATTCAGGAAAGAAATTCAGCTACTACATTATCCTTTCCAGGTCGGTCAAGCACAATGATGTTAAATTCTTGCAATAACAAAAGCCACCTAGTCACCTGACCATTAGTTATAGGTTTATTCATGAGGAACCTAATGGAGGAATGATCGGTATGTACAAATAATTCATAACCTTTAATGTAATGACGAAACTTGTTAATAGCATGAACAACTGCCAAGAATTCTTTCTCGGTAATCATATAGTTTAACTCGGTAGGGGACAAGTTCTTGCTCACAAAATAAATTGCATAGGACTGCTAGTCCTCTTTCTTCCCTAATACCCCTCCTATTGCAGTGTTGGAGGCATCAATGGATATATGAAATGGGAGAGTCCAATTGGGCCCTCTAAGAACTGGTGCCATAGAAAGCTTAGATTTCAGGGTTTCGAAGGCAGATTGACACTGCTCAGTCCAAAAAAAACAACATATTTTATTAGTAATCCAAACATAGGTGCAACAATATTTGTAAAAGTTTCAATAAACCGCCAATAATATCTGGCATGTCCAAGAAATCTTCTCACCACTTTCTGAGTCTTGGGGGGTGGAAATCTGACAATGAACTCAATCTTTGCAGGATTGACTTTTATCCCTTCAGATGAAACATGATCTCCTGGAACCACTCCTTCAGTTAACAACATTTTTCATTTTTCATGACTTAGAGATAGGTTCATTTCCTGGCATCCGATGAGGAATTTTTCTAAGTTGTCTAAGGCTTGTTGGTAAGTGTTTCCATAGACCGTGAAGTCATCCATGTATACCTCCACACAATCATGAATAAGATCGAAAAATATCCCTAATACTGCTCGTTGAAAAGTGGCAGAAGCATTACACAATCCAAATGGTAAGACCCCATAGGCATAGGTGCCCCAAAGACAAGTAAAGGTAGTCTTGTCCTGGTCCTCAGGTGATATAAGAATCTGATTGTACCCACTGTACCCATCTAGAAAGGAGAAATACTTCTTTCTGGACAAGGAATCTAGAATTTGGTCAATGAAAGGAAGAAGAAAGTAGTTTTTCAGAGTGGCTTTATTGAGTTCCCAGAAATAAACACAAATTCTACATTTCCTGGTCACTTTCTTTGGAACCACTACAAGTGGGGATACCCACTTGCTGTCGGAGATGGGATAAATAAATCTGACATTTAACAACTTTTGGATCTCCTCCTTGACTATATCTTTAAGTGCCGGGTTCATCCTTCTTTGGGGTTGCCTAATAGGTGTTACTTCCCCCTGGGTGTATATATGATGGATGCATGTGTCAAGGTGTATACCCTTCAAGTCAGTGTATTCCCAGGCAAATGGTCATGATTGTTTTTTAAGGATATCTACTAATTGTTTTTGTTGGTCTGCATCCAACCCGAAGTTTATATGTAAAAATTTTCCTGGACTGATCTTGTAGGGAATAGTATAAGACATGGAAGACTCATCAATATCAAAAATAAAAGATGTCGAAGACAAAATGGATGGGTCTAATTGTTCTTGAAATTCTTCCCCAAACATGTATTCAAATTGGGGAAAGGACTGTGGAAAATCCACACATGTGATAGCAGAAATAAACTGGTTTAGCACATTTTATGTTGTGTGCTCCTAAAGTTCCCATGCATGGTCACTTGGAAATACGGTTTCTTCCTAGTCCTCATTCTCGTATGGAAATTCAAGCCACCATAGATTCTCCATAATAGGTTGAGCTGGAGGGTAAATGGTGAGCTTCTGAATAGAGAGACCATTCGAGATGGTCATTTCTCCTTCTCTACAACCAATAAATGCATTGGTTGTGGTTATCCAAGGTCTTCCCAAAATGACGAGATGGTCTTTGGAAGGATCCTTTGAATGAATGAATGGAAAATATATGGGGTACTCCCATGAGGCTAAAGTAACCACGACATCATCTAAAATTCCTTCAGGTATAACCCTAGTCTTATCTTCTAATTCTAAAATGGTTGGGGTAGGTCGAAGAAGAGGTTGTAACTGTAATTGTTCCAAGGTAGTAGCGGTCATAACATTGATGGCTTCCCCTAGGTCTATGAGAGTGTTTCCAATGGAGACCTCATTAATAGTTATAGTCACTATGGGGTTTCCTGGATTCCCATATTTTTCTATCTTTGGCTGCTCTAATATGTACTCAGAGAGTCCTCCTACCAAATGTACCATAGGAGGGTCCTTTTGCTTCCTACTTGGCTTATTGATACACAATTCTTTGACTACCTTATTTTATATTGGAATGTATTTAATGGCTTGAAGCAGAGGAATCTTTACACAAATATTTTTCAATTCATTCAAAATGTCAAATTCCAGTCGAGTGGTAGGTTTCTCGATTACCAATCAGTCTGGATAAGGAGGGACCTTCATAATTTGTCAAGGTTCATTTTGGGGAAGCTTGGGTTCTTGATTCTTTGGGATAATAACATCTTCCCACCTAGTGTCATCTGTGGGTTGTTTGGTGGTTTCTTATTCTTCTTCTTCCTGGATGAATACTGAAGGTATTTGTCTCTCCAGAACTTTTCCCGATCTTAGTTTAATTTCCTATAATGGATCAGGAGTAATGAAATATGTCGGGAAATCTTGCATCTCAACATTGTGAAGAGGTTGAGGGGGATTATTATTATGATTCGACATTGGCTATGCTGGTAATAGTGTCGGTATCGGGGAGCTTTCATTTTGATATTGCAGTGGCTGTTGTTGTGGAATAGGAGGTAAAGGTGGTGGAACAAAACCTAACAGAAGCTGTGGAGTGTTCGGTGAGACCTGAGGATAAGGATGGTTGGACATATGGATAGGTGGAGATTGAGGGTTTCCTTGGTTATTTCCTCCTCTCCATCCTTGAAAGCAAGGATGTTGGTACTGAGTAGTCTAGTTTTTCCAACCCAGTGAGTTCCATTGTTGTTGTTGCTAATAATAGGGTGGAACTTGAGACCATAGATCCAGGTATGTGGGTTGATTGGTAGGCCGCCATGGAATCCTAGGTGCATAAGAAGAATCCCCAGGATATCCACTCCTATATATGGCTAATAAACTAGGCAATGATGGACATTTTTCAGTTACATGGTCTTCTGTACAGAAGCCACAAACTGAAATGTTATCTAATGGGCATTCCCTTGAGGAATGCTTCCTCCTGCATCTTGGGCAATATATGTTCATTGCTGCATTTTCCTCCTCCTGTTTCTTTTTGATTTTTAAGGTGTCCAACTGGGAACCTATTGTGCTTAAGATATCTGTCTTAAATTTTTCTAAAAGGTTTCCTATCTTTGCTCTTGTGATACCACCTGAACTAACTAGTTTTAAGCTTTTATTGTGAGGGTCTCGAACATTCTTTCCTGTTTTGTCTCTACTCCTTGAGTAATTTTTACACATTTCACATATTTAAGCAAATGGTTTATGAGAGATGTCACTTGATTCCATTAGGTTAAGCATTTCTAGATATTCTTCTGAAATTCCCTTAAGGAAAAGAGCCCTAATTGCATCCTCTAGGAGGTCATGGTATTTTGACTTCTGGGAGATATAACCAAATCTTTCCATATAATCTTCGAGGGTCTCATCTTCTAATTGTTGGATTTTAAATGTGTCATTAAGAGACTCTTTGGTCTTGCAGTAGTCTTGGTATTTCTTAAGAAATATGTCTTTCATGGCTTCCCAATACCTAATACTGGATTCTCCCAACCCCATGAACCATCTTAGTGCAGAGTCTTTGAGGGTGGCAGGAAAGAGTTTTAATTTTTGGGCATCTTGTATGTAGTTGTATCTCCTACACAAGATGTCAAATTCAAATAGGAAGGTGTCTAGATATTCACTATTTTTACCGTAAAAGGTAGGCAGTGCCGAGAGAGGAATATTCTTCATGTTGACATTTGGAGTGGTGTCTAAAATCGAAAACCCGAAGGTAGTTTCGGTTTGGTTTCCAGTTTCTTCTTCCTCCCCGTGTCTTACATTGTTATGGTCTTCTTGATCATCCATATTGACTTGATTTCCAAAAAGAGAGTACCTAGGTGGTTTTATCTTTGAAGAAAACAAGGTTTCCCTTTGATGGAAAGGTCTTCCTATGGATTGGATGCCTGGGACTCTACTCGATCCGATTGATACTATTGGTGCCAAAGTTTCTGTGTCAATTTGAGAGATGATTACATTGGCTGAACTACCAAACAAAATAATTACTTGTTCAGGGTCTATGATGTCCTTAAAATTATGGTCCCCTGGTGGTGGTGTAAAAGCAAAGGTTGTATTGTTTGGTTCTGTGGAAGACTCGAGTGGTCTTGCCTCCTTTCCTAATATGATTGATGCTTCAATTTCTTGTTCTATAGTGCTCCCTGTGTTAGTCTCTTCAGAGACTATTTTAGCTCTTTGAGTTGAGCTAGCTTCTGTTTTTCAGTATCAATCTACATATTTTATAAGCAGAACGTTCCTTCCTCCAAAGAGATCGGAAGGAAACTTGGTTGAAAGGTTTGATTTTGATTTAATGTATCTACCTTGTGGGTCTCTAGGACTATTCATTAAATAAAGAAAAAACAAAAGAAAAATCTACCATTTGGTTTCTAGGTCTATTCATAAACAAAAACAAAAAAATGAAAGCTACTATTGGGTTTGTGGGAACCTGCTATAACAGATGCGCAGGTTCTTACCTCTCATCTTAAATCTCCCCCGCCACCAAGCTAATGCTAAGGTCTAAATATGATCTATTTCCTAACTACTTCTTACCTTAAGACAACTCCCCGACAACGACACCAAAAATGATGGGTGTTATATATGGACTAAAAACACAGTAAAAACCCTCAGTTAAATTGTCAACCCGGGGTAAGTAAACTTAGATTTGTAGCAAAATATATGCCAAAGGTAGAAGGGCTAGTAGGAGTATAGTCTAACTAATGAAGGTAGCTATCTAAGGCTAATCTACTCAAGCAAAACTATCTAATGAAAAACCCTACTAAGAAACTTGAAACTAGGTAACCTAAGTACTTTTGGGCCAAGGATCGATGGATAGTTCTAAGAAGACAAGTAAAAACCCTATGTAAAGAAAAATAGTTCATAACAATAAGAAAAAACAACTATCTAAGCATATCAATAAGAAAATGACAAAAGAAAACTATTTTAACTTGCCAACCTATATTCAATGAGTAACTACCCTATGAAAGCAAGTAAATAAACAAGCAAGCAAATACACCTAACTAACCTACGAAAGCAAGTAAACAAGCAAGAAAAGACAACTAACTAACCTATTAAAGAAAATAGACAAAGAAAACTAACTAACCAATTAAAGAAAGTAAGCAACTAACTACTCTAAGATAACTTCTACTGCAAGTAATCAAATTAAAACTTCTCATTGAACAACTATCTAGCCTAACAGACAAGTGGACTAAATTCTTAATTCAAAACTATTTCTAATTCATGAAAGGAAATATATTTAATTGAAATCAAGAAGGACTAACAACTAATATTGAACCTATGATAAACAAACTACTATATGATCTATCAAAGCAAAGACTATCTACCCTACAACAACATTTAAACTATCTTTTAAACTATGAAAGCAAGAAACTATATCTTTTCTGATCTATGAAAACATGAAAACTATCTCTTTTAATATATGAAAGCAAGAAAACTATCCTTTAACCTATGACAACTCAAATATAGTGTTGGTGGTTGTGTGAATGTCTCCGATGTCGTATGATATCTCGATGGCACTTGACAACAAAGGACAATTCAAGCGGTATAAGCTCAACACTGATCTCAATGGCAAAGTGAAAGGTATGGATTAAACAATCCAAGAAGAGTTTAGCCATGACAAAAGCAATGCTAAATACCCTTCATATTCATGTATAAACCATCAACAACATAACAAGATGATCATTATACTTCTATACTACATAAGCAAAGCTAGATTCAACCATTAACTAAGAAATATAATTGCAATTTAATTCTAGGCAAGGAAATTACATAAATGAAACTATGCTACATCTATTCTAACAATTCAAAGTTCAAACTACAATAAGAAAGTGGTTGAAAACAAAAATTAAAACATGACATTAAAAGTAAGCTGACAACTACATTAATCAAAAACTAATTAAATAAGATCTATATAAAAATGAGATAAGCAAGCTATAATGAAAAACTGGAATTAACTCTATCCATCCATCAAATCCTTGTCGAAGAGAACTCAAATTAAAACTCTGTTCTATTCTATATAAAACTCTGTTTTAAACTTGACTATAAAATCATAAAAGAAAGCATAATTTAATATCTAATTGTGCATTGGGTTAGCCTAGGGATTTGCAAATCCGTTCCTAATCTATAATATCAATTCATGTTAGCACAATTCTTCATTCTAACCTACAACAGAGAATCAAAGTAATTAAACTACAACAACAAACTAATTAACACAATAAAAATGCATGTACAAAAAATAAAGAGAATAACAAAATTGAGTACAATCATTTTTCTGTCTATCACACTGAAAATTCTAATGCTTTATAATCATCTGACCACCTTGGTGGTATTTATAATGTTTACAGACCAAGTGGTCGACCACAGGAGGGTCAAACCACTTCTAAATTCAGCAATTTTCATTCAATGGTTCCCTAACTGATAAAACAGAGCGATCCAATATTCGCTCAGTTGAACAACCAAAAGTGAGTTGTTGGGAGCTCAGTAGTTGGAAGGGGCAAGAATAAAAAAAACCCACGTTCTCGATTTTCCCATCACTAGCCGCCAATACCATAACCGCCAAGTCGCCCTCCATTTTTGTGCAATATGCTGTGTTGGACAGAGTGTCGGATCGGGTACTGGAACAAGTGCTGGAAGGAGTGTCAGATCAAGTGTCGGAAGCAAAAATGTGGTGCGTTTTTGCTCTGTAACATCAAAAACGTGAATAAGATCCTTGGAAATGTAAAAACATGATGAATTATACTCGATACAATCATTAAACATGAATCATACGTATCTTGTGTCAATCATATCATTTTAACATAAAATTCTTCAAAAAGCTCCTTCAAAAGATGAAAAACACATATGTACATATGGCAAAAGTGTATAATAACCGTCATAAAAGTGATCATATCTTGGGCCCAACACAAATTTTAGACCCGAACTAAACGTTGTTTGTCGATCATGTTCTGAGATCGACGGCTTGATCTTTATGCAATGCTACTTTTCTAGATTATTCTGTCCTTCCACTTCAAACTGATCTGACGACTATCGACTCTGGATCTCCGAATCTCTGGACTTCGGGTTTTTCAAGTCTCAAACTGAAAAATCCTTGAAGGGATTTGCTCTGGAGTTGAGGATCGTGTGCCACCTGTCAGTCTTGACGATGGACGGTCCCTACTTACTTCAGGACTTTGAAAAGTCTGCTCTCCTACTCTCATCCAAAGCTTAACCTTCGTGCATTTATTTATGGATCCAACAATTGTTGATCCTTGGTTCTTAGAACCAACAGATCAGATATGTACTTCCCCTCTATGCTTCCTCTAGTAACTGGGCATTTATCTAACAATCATTGGGTATTTGGGATTGGTGATCCGACGACCAGTGTCATTCTTCCTCTTGAGCTTTCTGATCTTTCTGACTTAGAAGGTTTTCTAAGTGTTCAAAGGTCTCGACTTTTTCTCCTCCTGCGAGTCCTTCTCTTGGAACTCGGCTGCACTTCTAGAAAGCGCAAAGTGCTATCTCTTTTGAGCTTTGATCTCTACATACTGTTTTCTCCTCCTCGTGAGCTTACACTTCTTTCTGAGCTTTGATTTCTGCATACTCACGCTATTCTTCATGAGCTTTGATTTTCAT
>SNQJ01S0032548.1:17498-57671 GCA_010110895.2 Picea sitchensis
CTGTGCTTAAACAATTATGCCCATTTTAAACTCTTTACAGAACACTCAATGACGATCAAAATAATGCAGGGAAGTAAGCAATAGAATATTGAGCATCAATAACACACATGAAATATACAAAGACATATATTTCCTAAGGAAACCCATAAAGGGAAAAACCTATTCTTCTTGATATGATAAGTAATCTTTATTTTCTATACATTATCATTCTTAGGAGCACCAAATCCCTTTGAGGATACCATCTTTTTTTTACAAGTTGCAACTTGTTGAGAGCACCAACTCTCTGGTTTCTCTAGCACCCACTAGAAGGAAGCACCAACTCCCTAGTTTCTCTAGAACCCACTAGAAGGAAGCACCAACTCCATGAGTGTTCCAACACCAATTGGATGGAAGCACCAACTTCCAGTCACACAGGCATCAACCTATATAACAAAGAAAAATAGTTCTCCCTTGCACCACCTTACCACCTTGGTTTTTCTAGATGCAACCATATGGAAGCTACAACTCCCTATGTTCAAGCACCCACTTGAAACTTCTGAGGACAATAGTCCTCCCTAGCACCTCCCTACCACCCTGAAATACAAATATTTTCTTTTCATAAATTTATCACAGTGATATAGTATTTATCAATGGCTTACCAGTCTCATCACTATTCTGCTACACAACTCTGCTCTTCCTTCATTAGTGTCTTCCTGCACGCATGCCTTGCTCTTTCTGTTCTTCTTCCTTTTATGCTCTGTGCGCCATGTCCATTCTATGCTCTTTGCCTCTTCTATGCATTTCAGCTGCTGCACCCAGCCTACTTCTACTCGCATGAATCACTCTCAACAGAAGCAACCATCTGTTCTCTGTTTTGCCTTTATTTATCATGCCAAGTCCTCTGCCAGATCATCCATGCAATTCATCATCTTCTTTGGCGGTTATATTGAGTCTATTATTTACTAGTTTCTTATCCTGAGATTATTTTCCTTCTCTGACAGTGCGACACTTCGTATTCTTTGTCACAGTTGTGCTTATCCTCTCTATTGAAGTTACATACTTCGACACTTTTCCATATGTCAATTGTCTCTATGACCAGTCTTCATTCCACTAGCAGTTGCCTCGTGACTCTTCATCTCCTTTGGTGATCACCTTGCATCTCCTCGAGTTCTTTGGTTGATACAATCAATCCATTATGGTAGTTAGAACGAGTCAATTATGGATTCTTTGGCTTCTAATCCCCTTCCTTTCACATGAATATCGATGATGAACAAACGCCTATTCAAAAGGCGCTTCCCAAACTCAGTCTTGTGAGCGCTAGCTCCATTTCTTGATATGACCTTGAGCGATGGTCTCTCATGACCAAATGATTGCGGGCGCAAGATCTCTTCACATTATATCCCCGTGGCATGTGACCTTGGGATACGTCCCTACGTAATGAAACGATTGCAGGCATGTCCAAGAGTGGTTTGGGATCAACTGCTTTTCTCCCTGCAATCCACCTCCAACTGCCACATAACCTTTCTCCAAAACCATGGTTTCAATTGTGGCCCGCTCAAGAAAAATTAAGACCCAAGCATGTTCTGACCCTGTAATGCGACGAGACCATCAATCTCATGATATTGACAATGCTCCTTCGATCAATGACTCCGATCTATCTTCCTTTCCTGTCTTATTTACTCTATCCACGTACGATCCTTAGTATCAATGATCAGGTGACATGTGGCCCTCCAAACCAACGGACGAGATTGATTTCACCTTTTAGGCTTCGGGAGTTTCGATTCTCAAACTCTGCTTGCTCCTGGAGCATTTCACCCAGAGTCCATGATCCAACGACATGTGTCCCTTTTGGATCGACGGTCACAATCCCTTCGGGTATTTGGGGTTTGGAAATCTCAACTCTCAAATTTCTTTCATCCTTCCTTTGCTTTTTCCCAGAGCTGACAATCCAGTGACGCGTGTCCTCTTTAATCCAACGACTATCCTCCACTCTGGGACTTAGGCCTTTGAAAATCTCAAACCTTTCTCCTTTGCATTTTCTCGGAGTAGTTTCACCCGAAGTTCACGATCCATTGACACGTACCCTCCTGCACGATCAACGATCGTAAGTGAATTTGGCTCTTCAGAACTTTAAGCTGATCACTACGTCATTATCCTCTGGAGAGGTCACCTATTGAGTAAGTCATAGGCGATGGAAACCACTTGCTGTCGGTTAACACTTACACTTACACTATCCTTCCACTGTACTAGATCAACAGTTGAGAATGAATCCAAAGTGATCTTCATATCGGACGACTCGTATCCACTTCGGGACTTCAACATTCAGGACTTCAGGACTTAGGGCATCTGCTAGTGGTAAAAATCCCAGAGTAAATCTCCTGGAGTGACGTCACTTACTTACGTCACTTGATGAAGTGTCATGAGCCTAGTAGCTACCATTGTCACTCGGATTTATGATTTTCACGTACCTGAAGTGTCGAATCAACTTGAAACTTGTCATTGTCTGATTGTACCATGTGTCCTTGCTGATGTAGTCTTGTTGACGTGGATCCTCATTCACTTCAGGACTTCAACCTTCGAGACTTCGGGTATTTCAAATTTTCAAGTCGCCAATTCTTTCGAAGTGAGAATCCATAAACAATAACCTCCTCACAATTTTTATACCTAAACTAAACATTGTTCGTCGATCATGTTCTCAGATCGACGGCTCGATCTTTCTGTGATGCTGATTTCCTACCTTATCCTATCCTTCCACTTCAAACTGATCTAACGAATGTTGTTTACTCCGGTTATCTGACTCTCCGAAATTTGGGTTTTTCAAGTCTCAAACTGAAAACTCCTCAAAGTGATTTTCTCCAGAGTTGAGGATCGTGTGCCACCTGTCAGCCTTGATGATGCACAATCCCTGCTTACTTTAGGACTTTGACAAGTCCGCTCTCCTATGTTCATTCAAATTATTAACCTTCGTGCATTTATTTCTAGATCCAACGACTGTTGATCCTTGGTGTTCAGATCCAACTGATCAGATCTGTACTTCTTCAATGTGCTTCCTCTAGTCACTAGGCATTGATCTAACGGTCGTCGGGTATTCTAGATTGGTGATCCAATGACCATTGTCATTATTCCTCCTGATCTTTCTGATATCTCCGAATTCGAATATTTTCTAAGTGTTTAAAGGTCTTGACCTTTGCTTCTCCTGTGATTCCTTCTATTGGACCTCGAATGCACTTCCTGAAAGTGTAGAGAGCTATCTCTTCTGAGCTTTGATATCTGCATACTGTTCACAACTCCTCCTAAGCTTATGTTTCTTTCCAAGATTTGATCTCTGCATACTCACGCTATTCCTCTTGAGCTTTGATTTTCATACTGTTCTCTTCTTCTCCTAAACTTATGCTTCCTCTGTTTTCCATAATTGCTACTTTTCTTTCTTGTAAACATACCATTTTCGATGATGTTCTTGCCATCAATGACAAGCACACTCTGCCTGTAAACATGCCAACACAAAATGCATGCTAGAATTCACAAAAATGCACGCCCAAGTATTAAAACACCTCCAATTTGAGTGATTCAAGTTGTTGAGGGAATATTAGATAATTTAAACATGTTTACATATTTTTATTTTCATTTTCAAACAAAAATGTGGTTGTTTTGTAAAAGAGACAAAATCTGCCTTGTAAATTGAAAGACCAAAAAAATAGAAAGTGACCTAATGGAAATGCATGCCCATGCTTCTATGTAGCTCCAATTTTAGTTATAAGAGATTTCAGGTGAACATAATAACATTATAAATCTATTTGTATCACCCTAGGTGCAGTTTCAAATGAAATAGGACTTCTACCTTGAACACTGATTGAGGATTTTTTATAAAATGGAGGGTAAAATTGTCTTTGTGTAAAATGCACGCCCAAGACTCATATGACCTCCAAATTGAACGATTCAAATTGTGGAGTTTGTATTTTATTATTTTACATGTCGCAATACATTTATTTATTCATTTTAAAAACAAAATACCTCTTCTGTGCATAGAGGCTAAAAATTTCCTTGTAAATGCAAAAAAATGCATAAAGGGAAAACTGCATAACAAAGCATGAAAACAAGGCATGATGAAAAATGCATGCTCTGCCAAGAAAAAACCACAAATAGTGTTGGTAATTTACTTACAAGTTATAGTACCATGGATATGTTGTAAGCCCTAAATACTGTATACTAGGGTGATATCTCAAGTTTTTCCCCTTTCCCTAATTTCAACAATATTGGATTTTGACTCAGTGTGAAAGGTTTCAACAAAAATGTTTACAAACATTGGAAGGATGTTTCCCAACTGTTTGAAAAAATTGAAACCATAACTTTTTTTCCCTTTCCTTTAATTCCTCTCACATGGGGTCATAGATCCTCTTTATCTCTATTATGTATAATATGTTTTTTGACCTATAGAAATGCATTTACATATGTGAAATTGGTAATGTTATTGCACAAGTTCTAGGTTGAGAAAAGCTTGAACCAACCACCAACTATCGATAAATTAGAGAGAACCTACCCACTGTCACCTTAGGCACGTGTTCCCGTCACTTTAGAGGTAAGGTAGTCACCTCATGGGGGGAATCCCAATGACCCTAAGGGAAATTGATATGGAAGATGATAAGTATGAATGGATTTCCCTAGAGGTCAATTATATATGGTAGGACAACATTGGAAAGAGTCTTGGGAAGGATTAAGGGTTTCCAAGTGAGTTGAGTGACCTACTGAGAGTAAAGTGCCTACTCGAGACACTATGAAAACCAAGGATGCTTGAAATATGTTAACTGAAAAAGAAAGTTAATCTCGTTGTCCCTAATTGAATAAAAACTAAATGATGTATATCATCTCATAAAATATATTAAAGGCTACAAAATAAGTGCTAAAGATATGATAAAATAAACAAGAGACAAACTAGTGAAAGCTAGATTAACTCAACAATGATAAAGCAATATTCTAGCACAAAAGCAAGGCTGGAAACAAAAGCTTACTGCAATGATATTGATCAGCCTTATGGATGTAGAAAACCAAGATTTATAGCAGAAAAATCAGCCACTGAAAACCACTTCTAACTAGTTCAATAAGTGTGCTAGGGTTAGTAGAGAGTTAGGGAAAAATTGCAGCCAATTCCTAGGGTTAGTTTAGGAGTTATTAGGGGTTAGAGGGTTACTTTTCTGCAGCCCTAATGGCTGTAGGTTATTTTTATAACAGCTTCAAGAATTAATGGTTGAAATGGGATGCCTCAATGAGGCAAGAGAGCCAAAGGCTCAAAGAACAACTTCCCAAAGAGACAACTTCAAAACTTGAAAATTTCACATTTACCAAGGCAACAATTTATTTATCCAATGCAAAAAGTAATGACTAGTGCATTTAATTATTGGGTTAATGGATTCAAGCAAAGAAAGAGATAGAGGTACTACCTCCTTGGGGGTGTAAATCCTCTTATTCCCCTAGGCAAGTATCCCTATCTAGGGTTTAGGCTAAGAGGGTGTATGCACTTATAATTCTCTTAGAAAACCCTTGTTAAACCAATAAAATTTAAGCAAAAGTGATGGAGGCTAAGGTGGGGGTGTATGCCCTTATACTTCCCACCTAGCTCTAGCAAAATAACCTTGTCTTGAAACAAAATGATAATACAAATGAAAAAAAGCCTTATCAATTCAAGGAAAATGCTAAGATAAACCACCAAAATACAAATAAGAGCCTTCCAAGGATAGAACATCACTTCCATCAACCAATAACCAAGAAAGTATCCATACACAAAATCAAAAGAGAGAAACTAGCCAAAGATAGCGAAAATTTCAGTCCAATACTTATCAAAATGGGAGAGTTATGATTCTAAAATGAGATCTTATGATATCTATTTATACAAAATGTCACTAACATAGTTTGTCCACATAATTTTAGGGTAATCCACAACATTAGGGGTCAAAAACCCTAATATTTCCCCTTTACAAAATAATATTAAACAATTCATTCTAATTTTTACTTTTTGCACAAATGAAAACTCTGAGAGTGATGTCACCCCTTTAGGAGGGACATTTTGGCACTTTTAGGTCAAACTTTGAGTTGGAGATGATAGGGTCGGGCCTTCAAAGGCCACGGGTCTCCAATAAAACCTTATATTCCATGATCCAAGGGTTCCTTCCTTCAAAACATGCCATGTTTACTCATCACCACCTCAATCCCCTCAAGCATGACGTCGAGCCTTCAAAAGATGATGTTTTTCCTTTCCTAGGAAATATGTTTGGAATGTGAGGGATAGGTCATGTATCTCAAGTCATTTTCTAGGCCTGCAAAGGTACATATCTCTCATCCAACATGCAGGCTCTTTTCATCCAACCTGTGGGCTTCAATCCCCATGGAAGCCCAAGCTAGGCTTGTTCCTCCAAAATTGTCCACCAACTAGGTTCTACAAAGACAAATAAACACGCCCTCCAAAGATATCAAGTCAAAATATTATTATGAGTAAATCAAATCAATAAATGAGCCACCTAATGTGAATCAAAGATTACCCTATCAAACAAGTAAGTGCTCAAAGACATGATGCAACTTTCCAAGCTTGGATATGGGAGGGTTGATGAGGTGTCCTATTGGGTAGATCTTTCCCTAGGTCAAGGAGTTTTTCCCAAGTGATCCCTCTCTAATCCATGTAAAGTGGATGATGTGGTTAAGGATCAAGACTAAATGGGCATGATGTTCATGACATACAGGGGGTTTTAGTGTCTCATTCATGGGTTCCTTTGTAGAGGGTGTGTGGCACCTTTGTTTTCAATGCAATTTTTCCAAGCCCATCGTTTTTCCATTCTTTGTTTCTTTCATGTTTTAAGGACAAGTTGAAGGCTATTGTCCAAGCATGGTGTCTAGATAATGACAATGTCACTCACAAATACCTTGCAAAAATGAGAGGGAAGGCTTGTGATGAGACCCCCTTTCTCTTAGTTGTACAATTGAGAGCCACTACAGTGTCTTGGTGGATAGATGATGGTAATGTCATACCGCTAGATACCCATGATCACGATAGGTTTACTTTTGATGAGTCCTCCTATCCTCCAACTAACCCCCTAGGCATTCTATCATTTATTCTTTTGGGTCCTCTTGTTCTTATAGATAAGAGTTTCATTTCTTTCTTAGGGGATCCTTGGGAGAAGCATCTGGAAGGTTTATATATAGGTTCTTATCATTTTTATCCAACACCAAACCCTCTGGGCCTTCAACCCCTTCTTCCCATAGAATGAGGGACAACCCATTCTTGGGTCAATACACCCTAAAATCCCAAGATATAAGGAAATGGGGGGTTTAAGTGATGGGAAGTGGTAAGTATGGATGGGAACGATATGATGGATCTTTAAGGGAGTTCATAGTAGCAAAACCATTCCCTATGAATACCACTTACTAAGGCACAATGTCAAACACCAAGGTGAAACATGGAAAAAGGAATAATTTCCAAGCATATGTCATGAAATCTAAAGAAGTCTACGATAAAACATACTCAAATGCCTCAAATATTGAAATGACACTCGCCATAATACTTGACTTGTACCTCATGGATCAATGCCTAGTGCCTCTTAGAAGCCAGCTGGTCTGGTGGATTCCATCTGAAAATCTAGACCTTTGTGGTGGTGAGAAGGGTCACCATCTTTGCAAGTGGATACTTCTGGTCATGTAGTCTGTCAACACTCCATATCTACAACCTGAGGGCCTAGAGACATAATCTCCTTAGTTATCCCACAAAACGGGGATGGCATCTGGCTCCTACTTGGGGACATGTTCTCGTCGTAGAGTACATGAGAACCGCAACATATTCTGTAGATCTATGCCTGCCAAAACCCAGAAAAAAAAAATCAGAGCATATAGGGTGGTGCTATCACCCTTCATCTATATACATAAAAATCCAAAATTAAAAACTAATCTAGAAAAGAAAAATTTTGACATTCTAATTTTTTTTTCTAAACTAAGCATGAAATCGATATGAAAATAGAGAAAAATGAAAAATGAAATGCATATAAACTAACATGAGCAATCAAAATGCAAATGTAAGGAAAAAAAAATGACCTACCTACTTATCTGGGGCCTTAAAAATTAGGTGATGGGTGTTGTCAGGTGAAGTCATACAACCAATGCAACCAATTGGTCACCTCATCAAAGTATCTCCCCCTATGATTTATCATGTAATACACCAAATATAATTCAAGCACACAATAATCATGAGTATAACACACACATAATCAATCATGAAAAAAAACTCATGAAGGTGGGTAGTAGGGGGAAAATCCTGTTGGAAAGATAAACCATCATCCTGATCATCTCGTCTAAAAGTCTAGCCATGATCCTGATCAATCCATATATGAATAGGGATACCATATATATGCTATGGCTCATCTTCATCTTCACTCAGAAAATGAATTCTCCCCGAAGGATGAGAAAGGACAAGAGATCCCAAGAAAACCCTATGATTTCCCAAACAAGAGGAAATGTGGTAAGGCACAACCATAGAGAGAAACTCTTCTGTCAGACTTAGGAAACATCTCTTCTTTGTCTACAAATACCTTCCCAAAGACTTAACATGAAAGTGCTTCCATTTGGTAGTGTGGAACTCAAACTGATTTGGGATGGCGATGACCTGGTGTCTATCAAAATCTGAGCACAATGGCTAAAAGTCATCGTAGAACAAATATGCATCCTCAAGAGGGTATGCATCAAGGGATGAATGAGAATCACTATAAGTATGATTCGACAAGTCATCCTCGAAGGGGATGAAAAAATATGTAACCATATCATCACCAGGTCACCAAATATCTGAATCATACATGCATGAAGACCAACCCTCCAAAGATGACACTTCAACCCCCTCTTCCTGAGAGCTACCCTCAATGTCATACGTGCGGTCTCTATAAAAAATGATATGACCAATATCCCATCTGTGTCTTCCAGTCTATATGAAAGTGTCTATAGCCTATAGGATCATCAACCATATCTAAAGGTTCTTTCATAATACCATCATCATGAATGATCATCTCTTTGTCTTTGTGTGCAAGAGGAGTAGAGGCATGGACGTCTTCACCATGCTCCTCAAATTCATCATTGAGGCTAGTTGCTTCTTCAACTTCATGAACATGATGAGAGCACGGTTGGAAAACCTCAACTACATTAAGAGGGAGCAAAGAAAATGAATCCTCAACATGTTGCACTTCATAAATATTATTTTTTCTCTTCATGGGCATGCTCTTCCATTGCCTCTTCATCACACGAGGTTTGATTCTTAATGTAGAGTGCTTCATGTGCCCTTTTTCAAAAATATTTTTTGCATCAACGGGCTCCAGGAATAATTCTTCATCAGGATCTTCTTCATTCTTTTCTTCATCCTCATCTAAAAAAATGAGAATGTCTATGAGCTATTGGAAAGTATCTTGCAGATTTTGGGTAGTTGACCGATAGTTCCTGAGAAATTATTCAATGAGCTTGGTAGAATAAGGGATGCTCTTTGGTTTACATGAACATGAAAGAAAATTCCTCTGACTTGATTCTAGTGAAGATACAAAAATATTCATTAGCACATCCTCATGTATCACATCTTCATGTAGCACAACTAGGCTTGAAGAATACTTCATATAATTGATGACATGGGTGACTGCTAGAGATGGATCACCATTAAATTTAGGGAAAATTTTCCTCCACTACAAGGAGGAATGATTTGGATACCCAGGGACATACTGAACATAAAAGGAGGGATAAAACTTATGGAATGCACATGGTTAGTCCCATGAGGCCATGGTTCCATTACTTAGGCTAATACCTTAGTGGAGTCGCCAAATGATCTTCAAGAAGAGCTCATCAAGAAAGTTGGAAAGGGAAAGTACCTTGAGTGGAGTCACCAGGAAAGCTAAGGGATAGAGGATTTGGGAGGGAAGATTGCCAAAGTGTCATTACGAAGAGGATTCAAAATCCTCCCCAACAACTATGCCAAAATGTTATCGCACAAGTTTTAGGTTGGGAAAATCCTGAACCAACCACCAATTGGCGATAACTTAGAGAGACCTACCCACTGCCACCTTAGGAAGGTGTTCCCATCACTTTATAGGTGAGGTAGTCACCCCAAGGGGGAAATCCTAGTGGCCCTAGGGGGAATTGAGATGGAAAATGATAAGTATGAGTGGATTTCCCTAGAGGTAAATTCTATATGGCAGTAAGAGTTTGGAAAAGATTCTTGGGAAGGCTTAAGGGTTTCTAAGTGAGTTGAGTGACCTGCTGAGAGTAAAGTACCTACCCGAGACACTATGAAAACCAACGATGATTGAAATATGTTATCTAGACAAGCAAGTTAATCTTGTTGTACCTAATTGAAGAAAAATTAAATGATGTATATCAGCTCATAAAATATAGTAAAGGCTGCAAAATAAGTGTTGGAGATAGGACAAAATAAACAAGAGACAAGCTAGTGAAAGCTAGCTTAACTCAACAATGATAAAGAAATATTCTAGCACACAAATAAGGCTGAAAACAAAAGCTTACTGTAGTGATATTTATCAGACTTATGGTTGTATCAAACCAAGATTTATATCAGAAAAATCAGCCACTAAAAACCACTTCTAACGAGTTCAATAAGTGCGTTAGGGTTAGTACAGAGTTAGGGAAAAATTGTAGGCAATTCCTAGGTTAGTTTAGGAGTTATTAGGGGTTAGAGGGTTATTTTTCTACAACCCTAATGGTTGTAGGTTAGTTTTTTAACAGAATCAAGGATTAATGATTGAAAGGGGACACCTCAATGAGGCAAGAGAGCCAAAGTCTCAAGGAACAACTTCCTAAAGAGAAAACTTCAAAACTTGAAAATTTCACCTTTACCAAGGAAACAATTTATTTCTCCATTGCAACAAGTAATGACTAGTTCCTTTAATGATTAGTTTAATGGAGTCAACAAAATAAAGAGATAGGGGTACTACCTCCTTGGGGTTTTAAATCCTCTTACTCCCCAAGGAAAGAATCCATAGATAGGGTTTAGGCTAAGAGGGTGTATGTACTCATACTTCTTTTAGAAAACTCTTGTTAAACCAATAAAATTTAAGCATAAAGTGATGGATGCTAAGGTGGGGGTGTATTCCCTTATACTTCCTACCTAGCTCTAGTAAAATAACCTTGTCTTGAAAAAAATAAAAATAAAAATGCAAACAATCCTTACCAATTCAAGGAAAGTGCTAAGATAAACCACCACAATAACAAAGAAGAGTTTTCCAAGGATAACACATCACTTCCATAAACCAATATCCAATAAGGT
Organism: Picea sitchensis; assembly: GCA_010110895.2. NCBI lineage: Eukaryota > Viridiplantae > Streptophyta > Pinopsida > Pinales > Pinaceae > Picea > Picea sitchensis. The sequence goes on from SNQJ01S0032548.1 coordinate 28,765, forward strand.
ATCCATACACAAAAGAACAAGATATAAACTAGCCAAAGATAGAAAAAATGTTAGTCCAATACTTCTCATAATGGGAGAGTTATGATTCTAAAATGAGATCTTATGATCTCTATTTATATAAAATGTCACTAACATAGTTTGTCCACATAATTTTAGGGTAAACCACAATATTAGGGGTAAAAAACCCTAATATTTCCCCTTTACAAAATAATTTTAAACAATTCAATCTAATTTTTACTTTTTGCACAAATGAAAACCCCAGGAGTGATGTGACCCCTTTAGGAGGGACATTTTGTCACTTTTAGGTCAAACGTTAAGTTGGATATGATAGGGTTGGGCCTCCAAATTCCATGTGTCTCCAATCCAATCTTATGTTTCATTATGCAAGGGTTCCTTCCTTCAAAACGTGCCATGTATACTCATCACCACCTCAAACCCCTCAAGCATGATGGCAAGCCTCCAAAAGATGATGTTTTGCCTCTCCTAGAAAAAACGTTTGGCATGTGAGGGCTATGTCATGTCTCTCAAGTCATCTTCTAGGCCTCTAAAGGTAAATATCTCTCATCCAACATGCAGTCCCTTGGCATCCAACCTGTGGGCTTCAAGCCCCATGGAAGCCTAAGCTAGGCTTGTTCCTCCAAAATTGTCCACCAACTAAGTCCCACAAAGACAAATAAGCATGCCCTCCAAGGATCTCAAGTCAAAATATTATGATGAGTAAATCAGATCAATAAATGAGCCACCTAAGCATGTGCATCAAATATTACCCTTTCAAACAAGTAAGTGCTCAAATACATTATGCGACTTGCCAAGCTTGGATATGGCAGGGTTGATGAGGTGTCCTATGGGGTAGATCTTTCCCTAGGTCAAGGAGTGTTTCCCAAGTGATCCCTCTCTAAGCCATGAAAATTGGATGAAATGGTTAAGGATCAAGACTCAATGGGCATGGGGTTCATGAATTACAAGGGGTTGTAGTGTCTCATTCATGGGTGTCTTTGTAGAGGGTGTGTGGCACCTTCATTTGCAATGCAATTTTTCCAATGCCATCATTTTTCCATTATTTGTTTCTTTCATGTTTTAAGGAAGAATTGAAGACCATTTTCCTACATTGGTGTCCAAATACTGACAATGTCACTCACAAATACCTTACGGAAATGAGAAGGCTGGCTCGTGATGAGACCACCTTTCTCTCAGTTGTGCAATTGAGAGCCATTAACCTAGATTGGTGGATAGATCATGGTAATGTCATACTGCTAGATATCCATGATTGTGATAGGTCGGCTGGTGATGAGACCTCCTATCCTCCAACTCACTCTCATGTAATTCTATCATTTATTCTTGTGGGCCCCCATTTTCTTATAGATAAGCATTTCATTTCTTTCTTGGGAGATCCCTAGGCGAAGCATATGGAAGGTTTATATATAAGCTCTTATCTTTTTTAGCCAACAACAATCCCTGTAGGCCTACAACCCCTTCTTTCCATAGAATGAGGGACGACCCCTTCTTGGGTCAATACACCCTAAAATCCCAAGAGATAAGGAAATGGGGGGTTTAAGTGATGGAAAGTGGTAAGTATGGATGGGAATGGTAAGATGTCTCTTTAAGAGAGTTCCTAGTAGAAAAACTATTCTTGAGAAAGACCACTTACTAGGGAACAATGTCAACCACCAAGGTGAAACGGGGAAAAAGGAATAATGTCCAAGCATATGTCATGAAATCTAAAGCAGTCTAAGATACAACATACTCAAATTCCTCAAATATTGAAATGACACTCACCATAATACCTGACTTGTACCTCATGGAGAAAGGCCCAATGCCTCTCGAAATCCAACTGGTGTGGTGGATGCCATATTAAAATCCATACCTCTATGGTGGTGAGAAGGGTCTCCATCTATGCAAGTGGATACTGTTGGTCATGTAGTCTTTCGATACTCCATATCTGCAACCCGTGGGCCTCGAGACATAATCTCCTTAGTTATCCCACAAAATGGGGATAACATGTAGAATATATTTTAATATTGTACTTATATTGCTTCATTGGATTTTGTTGTAACAATTAATTACAATTCCATATAACATTACTCTAGAGGAAAATGATAGGACACTTCAAAGGTTATTTGTGGCATTGGAAGAAAAGGGTGATAGGAAATGTTATTTCTCTTGAAATCAATGCAGGGGATTCAATAGAAGAAGAAACAACAATTGAAAGGCATTGAAGATAGTTTGAACACATTGAAGGGGGTATGAATATCATCCCCTGGTAATTTAAACTCATAATATGTGTTTGTATTAATTGTATTCGTAGAAATTTCTATCCTTTTAATATTCGTTACACACACTAATAATTTTTTATTGTTTTTAACTATAAAGAAAGAGAATCCTAAGTGAGATCTTGGGAATGTGCCAAGTAGTAGTAGAAATCCTATTGTACACACTGAGTAAGATGGAGTGAATATTGGAGATCAAGTTAGTCCTATGGAAGAAGATGATACTAATAATAATATAGTTGATAATGATGGTATAAATAGATTGATATAGGATGCCTTTGCCCCAATGGATGAAAATTTTGATGATATTCATGATGTACCTTTGAGTGAGAAGTCACAACAACCCCTTTATGAAGTCTCGAGGACAAATATTCTCTCTGTTGTATTGTTGTTGGTGAACTTGAAAGTATTGAATGTTTTTTCAAACACTTATCTTACCCAAATCCTAAGGTATGTAATATAATTTGTCACGTATACATAAAATGTCTAGTTTTGTTTTGCTTCTCTATTCTTAGTGTTATTACTTAATTTATAAATTAAGGATGCAATATTTAATATTAATATTCTTTACATTAACTAGTTATATTTTATGTTGTAGATTGTTAAGTGAATTTCTCCTACCATCATAAAATACTTTACCTAGCACATACTAAGAATTATCTGCAATTATGAAAGATATTGGAATGGAGTATCAAGCTATTAATGCATGTCCTAATGATCATATTATACATTATGGAAAATATGCATCAGAAAATAAATTCTTGCAATGTCAAATAAGTAAATATCGAACCGATCAAGTAACAAAACACATGCCTCGCAAGGTTCTTCATCATATTCCCATAATTCCACATTTGCAACAACTGTTAGAACAATTTATGAATTACCATGCATAGAAAAAAAGTGAAGACGGTGTTATTAGAATGCCTGCAAATGGTTATGCATTTAGGAACATCAAACATAGATGACCAATTTTTAAAGAAGAAACTCATAATATTAGGTTTTCATTGGGAGCTGATGGTGTCAATCCATTTGGATGTCAATAAAAAGGGAGCATAATGTTTAAACAATAACCTATTTTTGTTATAAACAATAACCTTTCTCCTTGGATGTCAATAAAAAGGGAGCACACAATGTTGGCAATGATTGTTCTAGGTATTTGTTTCTAATAATTTGTTTAATGTAACATTTCATTTATCTTGTTTGTTGCATAATTTCTTATATATACATATACAAAAGGTAGTAATGATGTGTATTTTCAATCAATTAGGTAAGTACCATGTTAAAGATATGAATGTATATATCGAGCCTCTTCTCGATGAACTACTAAAGTTATGGGATAGCACCACTATGTACGACATCTCTAGACCATTAAGAAAAAAACATTTCAATTCCATGGAATACTTACATGGACAATTCATGATGCGCCAGGGCTAACACATTTTGGTGGTATGTAATGTACTATTTCACTTTAATAGAATATAATTTTTTGAAAATATCATGCATGTTTTTAAAATAATTCCTTGGTACATAATTGATATTGACATTAATCTATATGTTTTAGGCCTTCAAACAAAGGGTAAATTTGCATGTCCAGTATGTGGTCTTAGGATGAAATCTCATCGTTCAATAACTTTAGGAAAGGAAGTGTTAGATGAGTATAAGAACTTCCTCCCTAAGAACCATAGGTATTGAGCTATAGAAAAACATCTTTTCAATTTGAAATAAGAGACATGAATAAAACCACGAAGAATGACACCTCACCTATGGAAGTTGGAATATAATAGAAATATCAAGGTAAACAATTAGTATATGTATAATATATATTAATGTTTTACAATTTTAATTTGTATTTAATTTTGTTTATTGTATATAACAATCATTGTTGTAATCTCATTTATTTTCCATAAATGTCATCAAGGAATTAATGGGCTTCCACAAGGAATGAAAATATACCCTATACAATTCAATAGGTTGCCCTACTATGAGCATCTACAAATAGCCCATTTGTTTGATACAATGCATATCATGAATAATGTAGCATAAACATTATGGATAATGTTAGATGGAATGAGTGACAAAAAAAACTTAGCAAAAGTTTTAGTGACATTTAAGAAGCCAATCATGCAATGAAAAATGTGATTAGTTCAAATAGCGATGGACGTCAAGATAGTCTTCCATGGTTATTTACAGAGAAACAAAGCAATGTAGTAAAAGAGGTCATTAGGAAAATTAAATTTCCCACGGGATTTTTTTCAAACATAAATAATATATTAATCAAGAAAGATGATTTTGGTGGGGTGAAAAGTCGTGAGTGACATACCTTCATTAAGGTAATTATTTTGTTATATTTCTATATTGGTATACATCTTTTTCGTATTTTTTTGTTACAGTTTTATCTTCCTCTAATGTTTTTAATGATTCCCATTTTGTTACAATATGTTCTACCTCTATATCTCCTAGACAACTTTGACAAAAACATGAAATAAATCATATGTGATCTTGACAAATACATGAGGTAAGTAACGATTTCTATGAAAATTATTCGTTGTAGAACTTGTTCACATGTGTTTTACTTGCAATGTATATACTTAAACCTATGAATTTATTGCATCATGTGTAGGTGGTTGTCGTCTAAATAAGTTCATAAATAATTTATAAAGTATTGGAGGAGAGAACTTACTCACCTAATGTGTGAAATGAAAAAGTACCTACCTTCGACATTTTTCAATGCACAAGAAAACTACCTCATACACCGAGATGACAAGAGTGAAATGTGTGGACTTGTACACACAAGGTCAATGTGGATGGTGGAGAGGCATTTGAAATCATTAAAGGCCTTTGTTAGACAAAGAGCACATCCTGAGGGTTATATGGTATATCAATCCTTGGTTTATATTAGTTAGTATATTCCTAAATTAGCAACATATATGATTGTGCCTCTCATTTGGGATGTCAACTCGATCAACAAATTTGAACGAGAGGTCTTGTTGGGGAAAGGTAGAATGAGGAAAGTGAAAGGTAATTAGATTATAGATAGCTACAATATTTTTTTTTATTCATTTTCATCTATATCGTACCTATTTAATTTTATTCTTCCATCAATTATAAAGCTTTTCCATGGTACCCATTTATTGATGAGTTGTTATTTTTTCATATAGTTGGTCAAGAGTGGGATGCATTGCATTTATACATTTAAAACAATATTGATTGGATGAAGGTATGGATATAACGATGTATACAATGTTATGGTAGGTTATCATGGGAAGGGGAGACTACATTGGTTAAAGAGGCTCATCATAATAAAGATACCAATATAACACATAGGGAATTTGATTTAGCATATGGTTTAAATGATAAACATGCAAGCATATTCACCCACATTTTTTACTTATTTTCCATTATATTAATGTATATGGTCTGTTATTTTCTTAAAATATTTAGTAATTCTTAATATGTTAATTAATTGACAATGCATTTTTTATGTGTTGGGCATAATGTAGTTGAAACACCACAAGGCTATGTGGTGCAAACACCGCAAATTTCACATCAAAAAGTTTGATGAAAAGAAAATAAAATGTTTGTTTGTGGCATAACTATAGTATTTTGGGTCACTAATGTTTCCTCTAGAAGTGACAGGCATCCAGAGGTATATGAAAATAGATATTATGGGTATTTGAATGATATACTTGAATGTGACTTTAAATCATTTAAATTAGTCTTATTGGAGGTCAAATAGTACATGTTACAGATGAATGAACGTGATCTTGAAATAATTTTTATTGAGCATGATAATGGATTTAGCATGGTTAATACAAGGACACTTGAGCTGGGTACTGACCTTTATGTTCTTCCAAGCCAATTTGAGTGTTTCTTTTACTCAGATGTTCCAGGTAAAATGGGGTGGTCATATGTTTTTAGATATGATCCAAGAGGAAGGCCTATAAATTATAATGTAGCGGAAGAAGATAATATTGAAGAAGAAGATGATGCATAGGAGAAATTAGATGTGTTGTATGAAAAAGATTAAGAAGTTGAGCTATATGTAGATGGTAAGGTTCTCGATGATCATATCAAGAACATTACAGTTTAAAAGCAAAAAAAGTAATTTGCTCATTCATGTATTCCATTTTAGTCTTTCTAGAGTCTTGTCATCTTGATTTGTCTGTTTATTTATTTAATTATTATTCAATCATATAATCTTTTATTCTCTAATGATTTCTATAGGTGTTCACAATGGAAATGCAACTACCAACTAGCATATGTGTGATGTGGTTGTACACGCTCCTGCCTCATTGAGCTCATTGACACATGTAGTTAGTACTCATTTTCCCACTTTAGTGAGTGTGTGTGTGCACAATTGCCAAAGATTAATGTCATTAACTTCACCCCAAATATTATGTCACTAAATTTGGAGCTATATAGAAGCATGAGTGTACATTTCCATTAGGTCACTTTCTATTGTTTTGGTCTCTCAATTTGCAGGGTATATTTTTCCTCTTTTACACAACAATCACTTTTATGTTTGCAAATGAAAATATAAATATGTGTATAGGTGTAAAATTATCTAAGACAACCTCATAAACTTGAATCACTCAAATTGGAGGTGTGTTAAGACATGAGAATGCATTTTGCACAAATGTAGAAATTACAGTTTAAAAGACAAAAATGTATTTTTCTCATTCAAGTATTCCATTTTAGTCTTTCTAGAGTCTCGTACATGTTGATATGTCTGTTTATTTATTTAATTATTATTCATTCATACAACCTTTTATTCTCTGATGATTTTTGTAAGTCTTATCAATGTAAATGCAACTAAAAACTAGCCTATGTGTGATGTGGTTGTACAAGCTCTTTCCCAATCGAGCTCATGGAAATAGGTATTTAGTACTCATTTTTCCACTTTAGTTAGTGTGTGTGCGTAGTTCCCAAAGATTCATGTCTATTTCAACCCTTTACTAAATTCTAGGCACAAAACACCCTAGTATACATTCCTTAGGGTTTACAAAAAACCGTAGGCCTGTAACTTGTAAATTACCAACACCATACATGGATGTTTCTTCCTAGGGCGTGCATTTTTCATCATGCCCAATTTTCATGCATTTTTTTGCATTTACAAGGAAACTTTTAGCCTTTACACACACTACCTAGTTTTAGTTTCCAAAATGCATAACTAAAGTATGATTAGATGTAAAATGATAAAATCCAAAATACACAATTTGAGCCACTCAATTTGGAGGTAATATGAGTCTTAGGCGTTCATTTTATAGTAAGACGGTTTTACCCTCCATTTTACAAAAAAACTTGAATATTGGTTCAAGGTAGGAGTCCTTAGTCATTTTAAATGCACTCTAGAAGAAATATGTAGATTCAAAATGTTATTAAATTCATCCCAAATATTAGATCACTAAATTTGGAGCTATGCAGAAGCATGGGTGTGCATTTCCATTAGGTCACTTTGTACTGTTTTGGTCTCTCAATTTACAAGGGAAATTTTGCCTCTTTTACACAACAATCACTTTATATTTGTAAATGAAAATATAAATATGTAGACATGGGTAGAATTATCTGAGACAACCTCAAAAACTCGAATCACTCAAATTGTAGGTGTGTTAAAACTTGGGCATGCATTTTTGAAGCATGGCGTGCATTTTGCACAATTGCAAAAATTACAATTTAAAAGAAAAACAAGCATTTTTCTCATTTAGGTATTTCACTTTAGTCTTTCTTATTTTATAGTAACACAATTTTACCCTCCATTTTACAAAAATCCTTGATTCTTGGTTCAAGGTAGAAGTCCTTAGTCATTTTAAAATGCACTCCAGATGAAATATATAGATTTATAATGTTATTGAATTCACCCCAAATCTTATACCAGTAAATTTGGAGCTATATAGAAGCACGCCTATGCATTTCCATTAGGTCACTTTATATAGTTTTAGTCTCTCAATTTACAAGGTAGACTTTTCCTCTTTTACACAACAACTAATTTTATGTTTGCAAATGAAATATAAATATTTAGATAGGTGTAAAATTATCTAAGACACCCTCAAAAACTTGAATCACTCAAATTGCAGGTGTATAAAGACCTGAGCATGTATTTTTGTGAAGTGTGGCATGCATTTTTGCACAACGAAATAAATTACAGTTTAAAAGCAAAACTTGCATTTCTTAAGTGTGACTATGCATTTTTAGATGTGAAGGTTATAACAAGCTTGAATTAGGATTTTATGAAACAATATAAACCCTAATCCTAATCGTCTATATCATAATTTACCGAGAACAATGTCATCTACATCTGGCTCAACCTCTTCCACTTCTTATTCTAACACATCTATATGCTCCCTATGTCCAATGCAGTGTTCAACAACAATTTGATTTTTTTTGAACTTTAATATACAGGAGTTGAATCTCTGATGCCACGATATTTTGACAAATTATTCTCTCTCGTACGTCACAACTTTGACGACCTTGGAGATCTCATGCGTCACCACTCCAATAGAAATTTCCCACGATGGCGTTGTCAATACAACGAATCTACCATGCCATATCGTTGGACTCTCGATGAACTACACTCTCTAGATAATTTCCACTCTGATGTAGGTGACCGATCATAAGGTCGCAATTTCAATGGCTTCTACGTTGGGTTTCCAATGGTAATTACATGAATATATGTCATACTAACAATTGAAGGTGTCGGTAAAATGAAAACGACTTGGCTGATGACAATTTATTGGAAAATGACATGTTTCATCCCAACACATTGCATTAATGTTAGCTCTATGAGTGTCACAATTGCATTGAAAATCTGTTTGGTAAAATCTCTCCACAACTTCCACATGGAAGTTTGTTACATTAGACGTTCGACCGATGGGTACGGTCGTTGAGAGTGCGATGAAAGGATTTCAATGAATAGCTATAATTGGGTTCATCGAAATAAATATGTGAGTCCATCGGAAGGGCATTGAAATGTAACATCCCCACTATAATCCCCAATTTAATTAATGCCTAATGTAGATATAATGTGTGGTTATGGACAAACAATGTAATATGCAAATTCTATTTCTATGTTGTAATAATAAAATGTGATGTCAGATGCTAAGGGGACATGGGCAAAGATGGGGGATGAATTAATCCACAAGAGAGGGGAGGGGCTAAGATAATGGCCAAGAGGGGTCCAAGGGGGAATTACCCATGCCTATTTATCCAACCCACATTGTTGAATTTTACTATCATTATGTATTAAACTCTATTTCTGATTGAGTGTCCCCAATTCCAATCATTGAATACATGTAAGAGGGTGAGTGTGAGGGGTCATATCCTATAGTTATTGGGAACATGGGAGGATGAGTAAAATCAACATGGGGAAGCATGCGGGTCAAGAAAGCAAGCCAAAGGAGAGAAATTCATATGGGGAGAAACAACAATTTTACACATTCAATTTTTGTGCATGAGGAGAAAGAAGAGAGAATAAAAGAGATCTTGGATCTAGAACAACCATGGAGGGTGAATTCTAGAGCATGTTGGAGCATTTTTGGAGAATTTTGGAGCTAAATATCGAAGAGCCAAGTTGTCAGGACTGAAGAGTGAACTCCTGTGTGAGTTTCACTGTAATAGCAAGTGTTTTCTATTGTTGCTGGTAGTTTTCCTGGCCATGAGTTCCCTTGAGTTTCCCAGTTGAGATATTCCTGGTTACTTGTGCCATAGAGACCCTGCTAAATGAATGGGAAACTCGAAGGACTAAGATCAGTGAAGGGGTACAATCCTTGGGTTGGGCAGGTCAAGAGGAAGAAATCTGGTGGAAACTTGAGATAGTTGTAGGAGAATACTAGTGGGTTGTCAGTTTTCTAAGCTGTGAGTGGAAAATGGGAGACCACCCTCTTTTGTGGATTACTGACCTCAAATTGGGGGTGACTTGCTATTGAGATTTGGAACAACAAGTCTATAGTTGGGTGGAACGTCCATCCCAAGAAATTAGTTTCACAACTGTTTATAAAAGATAATTGTTTAATATTGTTTTTTTTTGTATTTTGAGTTTATTTATTGTGCATTAAATCTATAACTAAGAATGAATTATATGTTTCTATAATAATCTATTTACTTTGTTTTGACAATTAAAATCACAAAGATGAATTCTTCCCACAAAGGATTGCTAAGCGCTATTATTTATTTATGATAATAATATTTAACTAGTAGGTGGGACCCCCTTGTAGACTAGAGGTGCAAAGATAGACATGTTATGATTATATGTTGTTGTTGTTATGATGTTGCCTACACAGTCCTATACAGTTGATGATGCAGTATTGGTTTCATCTGATATGCCAAATGGGTGGTTGATGCATTGTATCTAAATGTTGTTGATATTTATTTATGATACAAGGAAGTGCCATGGGTACGAGGATTATGTTGTTTACATGTGCTATGTTATGTTATGTTATAACATTGATTAATAATCCATATATGATTTATGAAAAAGATAATAAAATGGGAGCTAGCTCAAAACAAAAAGGAAAAAACTATGGATAAGTTCTAAAGCTATGGTAAAAAGATTATATATAAACCTTGGGACAAATGTGAAATGGTGGACCTAGCCACTATACTATGTGTTTTGGTTAAAGGATTATTCAATTTTTATTAAAGAGTTATATGGAGGCACATATGGTAATGTAACATATGATTATTATTAAAGTGGTGACATGTTTCAGGTGGTACACTATACAATAGATATGGCATTGAATTTATGCAATGGTTATATGGTTGAATTTAATGGTTGATGGAATGGCTAGTACATAAAATTGAATAAGGCCAGGTGAGGAAGCAACGTGCATTTACTGCATGTCACTCCCAACCTCCCTTGAGCTCATCACCTTAGCATAGTTGCATTTTTCTCTGTTAGTTGTGGAAGCTCCGCGATTTCAGGTTTTGGAAGGGGAAAACTCAAACCAACTCGTCATTGAAGCAATTTTTCATAGGTATGGTTATTTTCTTTTCATCCATGATGGACTCTCTATATTATGAATCAAATGGTGGCTTAGGATTGCATGGGTTATGTGTCTTTCTTGAATTTTTGACTGGGTATTCAATGTTGTGTTATGGTGTTCTCTGTGATTACTGTGGAATGTTGGCATTTTTAAGAGAAGAAATGGTAGTTATTGATTGTAAAGTCTACGCATTGGTTGTTGGTTTAAAAGAAAATGGTGGTAAGCTTGGGGTTATTTTGGTTCTCTGTGAAATAAAGTGCAACAAGTCTTGAGTTTTATTCACATGGGGTTTTACCACCAGTCTGGGTATTAGTTTTTGTCAACCCTCTTTTGTCTCGGTTGATTTTTGTGATTCATTCTCCAGGTTGCAATGCAACTGTTGACAATGGTGTGGTTCTTTTTGGCTAAACCCTGAGCTATTTTTTGTATGGCTTGTTCTTTACTGTAATTTCATCGGAAGCATTCCACAGTCCAATCTTGTTTTTCCCAGAATGTTTAATGGAGGCCTGTGTATGTATCAAATAGATATGGGTTGTGCTATGTAATTCCTTTCACAAGAATTTTTAACACTCGCTCCTCTTATCTCTTTTATAATGGCCAACTGTTATGTTATGAAGCCTCACTGTCAATTATTTTTCAATGGTTATAGACCTCCTGGGTGTTGGAAGAGACACAATCTCTCTGTGTTTTGAGGATTCTTCATTGTTTAAATTAACCCTCGTTTCCTCTTTGCAATAGAGTTTTAGAGGCATCTGTGTGTGCTCGGGTTGTTAAGCTCGAATTGCTTTATTTTTGCTTGATCATTCTCTTTATGGCTTTGTCAAGATAGTGGGGTTATAAGTTGAAAGACTGTGGTGTTTTAAAAGAGCATGGCTCTCTTTTCTTCCAATATTATATTTGTTACCTGTGGTTGCTTCTTGGTGGTAAATTCTTGAGGAGGTAAAAGATTATGAGATCTCTATGTTTTCTAAGGTTGAGCAGACTTTCGTTACCTCTCTGCATTTAAATTCTAAAGAGCCTGACTTGGTTCTATTGAAGCCTGACTTGCTTCTATTTTCCTCGGGCATATTTTGGGGTTATGTCAAGATTTTGGTTATCGGTTAAATTATTGTTGTATTTATTCAAGGGCACGGGTTCTCTATTTTCAATACCATCTCTTGGTCGAATTCCTGTGTTTCCTCTCTGTGATGAATTTGTTTGAATAGAAATAAAAGTATGGTTACCTACAACCGAGAGATTTCGTTTTAGTCAACTATAGTCTTTCTTACTGTGTTGAATCCTAGCATGATCATGATTCAACTTGAGTTGTAAAGGCACATGTGTATAATCGATTCGTCAAATATAATCTTGGTCCTATCAAGTGTTAAAGAGACACACATGTGTCTATATGGTTTTGTTTTCTTCATGCATCATATGGTTTTTTATTTTATGGATCATTTATTTTAAAAGGAAGTTTGTATATGTTAATGAACACAAATATCAAGCTCAGGGATACATATTTTGGGTTGACTATCGTTGTCGAATCAAGATTATGTCAATTACATTGTCGAAGACCTGTGTGTATGATAGATTCATTAAATATGCTTGGGTTCTGTCCAGATTTGAAAAGGGACATGTGGGTGATTAAATCAAGCCTATTTTTTGTTAGATGACAATGACTGTTGATTGTTTATCATGGGTATATTATTTTTTATTACTAAGGATGAATATCGGATATAGATAATGGGAGTCATTGTGCATATTATGATTGTTTTTTTTTTTTAAAGGGAAGAAATCAACACTAGAGCAAATATTATTGTGGTTCGAATGGTTATATTGTTACTGTGGAATTGGAAATGTTTGCATAGTTAGTATACAAAATACACAGATTGTTATAAATTGAATATTTCTAGGAAATTAAATTGTTTATTGAAGACAATGAGAGATATGTATGAAATTGAGGAACAATTAAATGTTTTTTGGGTCTTGGAAGTGGATGCTTTTTGGATTGAAATTGAAACAGAGCTATGATTGATGTTTGATTTAATTTATTCTATGAACAATATCCGTATAATTCCCTCTCATTTTCTCACTTTTTTTGCTCATTATAAATCCCCTCATGATCCCAAATTCATTTTGCACGCCCTATTCACTAAAATAGAAACAAAACTCTGTATGCCAGTGATAAAAAAATGATACAAAGATAGATGGAAGATGATATATTTTGGTATCGTTTGCACAATCAATTATTTAATGAATTATCAAGCAATAATCATGTTCATACTCCCTGTCATGATATCACTTTTTCACTTATTACAATCCCCCCAGATATCCCATGAACCCTATCTCACCCCCTGCTCATTTGAAAAATATTAAATAAATTTTATGGATTGGATTGCATGGGTCTTATGTTAATTTCTGAGCCAAACTTTGTTTCATATTAAGAGAATGTCATGTGTGGTCTGTTAAGAGATATTTGCTAATAATTGTTGCATATAGGATGAGCTTCTTGAACAGAGGAATTCATGGCTGAAACAATAGGGGTAGAGGAAACTGGAACAAAGGTCTTAGAAGGCCCAGATTCTCAATACATTTTGATGCCGATCTTCAAGAGTTGAACCAGATTTTTCAGGCTGGGTTTTTCAATTGGATTGGGCAAGGGATAGTCCAGCCTTGACCAGAGAGGCCTCCCTTCCATGTGCATCCCCATGTATCTTTGCAACATGAATTTCACAAGAATGATGGATGGCAGGATATTGTTCACCCAATAGTCTCCCACCATTGTGGCTGGCCAAAATTGTCATTACCTCCTCCTCCTCCACCTGTAAACCCAAATGTTCAAATTTCCTCTGCAGTCACCTGTACAGTCCTCCCATGCAAGAAAACGACCCAAAACTGAGGCTCACCATGTGCATGACAAAGGTAAAGATGTTGTTTCTCCCTCCTCTCCTTCAAGTGACTCAGCCAAGTCAATGTCTTCATGTATGCACTTGAGGGATGACTGCTCCCATGCCATTAGTGAGATCAAGCCTCAAGGTTACACCCAACCTAAGGCTGTTTCTGGGAATTCTAAAGGGGACAACAGTGACAAAGGAATAATTACCTCTCAAAGTGGAAAATATGGATTTTGATTATGTTTTTATAATTGATTTATTTTGGACAGTGGACTGCAAAAACGTTTTGGACAACAAACTATTTTTGGGGATATTGTGGATATTTACATGTTTTGGATATAATTTGAAATATTTCTGATATTTAAATTTCAAATTGTGGAAACAATTATGGGAGACACAAGGAAGCATGTGTTAATTGGTTGTCTAATTATGTTTATTTTTGTTAATAAGTAAAGGGAGTCACAAGGGGTCCCACCTACTTAGTTATTATTTAATAAAATACCCTTTATTATTATTATTATTATTACTTCCCCTAAACTAAAGATTAGTTAAGTTTTAGTTAACTTAACTAAATGAGGTCGTTGAACTACTTCTACTAATTTGGAATGCATAAAAGCCAAATAAGAAGGAAGGACAAGAGGATAATAGAAGGAGAAATAATATTAAGGTTTTCTCTTGAGTTTTATTAAGATAGTTCAGTTTTCATTCATTCATCTATTAAAGGCCTAATTCTCTTTTTGACAACAAGGTCCTATTGTAGACAACAAGGTTCAAAGATGAACCATATCATTCAGATGCTTGTTTCAGAGGTGTTGATCTATATTTGATAGTTTGTGTAGACTTGTTTTTTTATGAATTGAGTTTCATGATTGATAAAGGATATTGTGCAGAGTTAAGTGGGCAAAATTCTTGTGGCAAGCTGATCCATATTTTAAAGTTCAAGTTTTACTTCTTGTCAGAGTCCTTTTGTATGGTTTTCATCAGGGATTTCTAAGTTTGACCTTGGTCCATGCTCCCCATAGAGATTTTTGTAAGAGAAGGATAATTTTGATTCTTAGAATGAAATAAAGTGATTTCTATTCTGTCTCATTTGTGTTAATCTATGACTTGGTATTTTTGCTTTTGATCTCCACATTTAATTTTTGCGATCTGTTATGTTCAAAAAATTACATAAAAATGTTTTATTTTGCAACAATATTTTATTTAAAAACCATCCTAAGCCCCTTGTAATTAATACTTGTGGATTGGGAAATACATTTTGAGGCTACAAACATAGGGTAATATTCTCGACTATCTTGCCTTAGCCAAGCAAGATTTGAAAATGCTTGAGTAAGGCAAATTCATATCTTTTCCTCAACATTTATTTTGGCGACCATACTGGGGAGATATTCCATATCTCTTTGGTTAATTTTATGATTGATTATCATTGAATATATTTATGTTTCTTATTTTTATCCTTTGACTATTTCTTTTCTTCATGATTATACATGTTGCAAGGTAGCGCAATATTGAACCCGTTCTTAAAGATCAAACCAACATTTATTTAACCTTGTTTAATACCATCTTAGAGACCACTAATACCCGAGTTGAGCTTGAACTCTCATGGGAAGTGATTGAACAAGACATAAGTGCCCGAGAACATTGGGAATCTAGACAAAGACATCCTAGGAATTAGCCATAGTTTTTCTTTTTCCTACATTTTTGATCTTCTTTTAATGTGCTTAAACCCTTACATCTCTAGGATACGAAGAGGTTTATCACCTAAGATCAACCCTATTGTTGAAATAGGAAGAATAAACATTATTTTTTCAGTCCAACAAAGTACTCTAAGGAGAAATTTGTTCGATTTAGCTAGTTCGTCTGTCCCCCCCTACCTATCATTCACAAGATGGCATCTAGTGGTGGCTCGAGTGTCACTGGAGGTGCTTCTTCATATCAAACTTCAACATCATTGGTTATTGGTAGCTTGTATAGTCATAAAGTCCCTTTCCAATCTACTACAAACCCCAACAAAATCATAAAAAAGTATGGGATTTTTCAGTTTGAAGAAGATGCTACGACTACTCCGTGGCATGTTTCCTTCCCTCTTAACCTAGTACCTGCTACTTTTCCACTTCCTAAATTCAAAGAGCATCTCCCTAGGTTTTCAGGGAATAACACAGTCACTATGAATGAACACCTAGTGGCATTTTCTAATGCCTATCATAACATAGGAGCCAATGACAATGACACTTGTATGCACTTATTTGTTAATTCCCTCGAAGGGAAGGCAACGACTGATTTCTTTGACCTTCCTCCTAATATTCTTCCACTTGGGAGGAGTTAGTCTATTGGTTCAAGTCTACCTATAGGAAGTCCAAAATCCCAATCGAGTAGTTACGGGAGTACAATAACATTGCTTATAAAGACAATGAAACTATCAAGTCTTTAAACTTGTGTTTCACCAAATTATATAACCAAATTCTTGAGTTCATTCGCCCTCAAAACCAAGCCGCTTTCAGGCATTATTATAATGATCTACCTTCCCCCTACCATCATAGGCTTGAGGAAAAGGCCATTGATAACCTTGGTTCCACTTTGCATAGTTGTTTAGAGTATGGAGAACAACTTGAAAGAATAGGTCTTCCTAAGGGAGACTCAGTTAAACAGATGAAAATGTCCGCCCTCATGGAGACTCAGTTAAATAGACGGACATGTTCACCCTCTTACAACTTGTACAAGACATGAATAATCAAATGATTTCATATGAGAAGAAAGGAAATTCCCCTCCACTTACCCCTGGGGCCTCATCTTCTTCTTCAGCACCCTTTAAGAATATTAATGAAAATAACTTTCAACCTCAAGTCATCATGCCTCGTAGTTAGTGTAACTTTTGAGAGGAACACCATGAGGAAATTATGTGTGAGGTAAATAAGAGTTCCAGAGATAAAATATTTGGTAAAGGGCCTGAAACTATTATTTATGTTCTAAATTTTGTAGAGCCACAGGATGTTATGATCATAAATACTAGGAATAAATTCTATGCTTCGAAAGGTAAATATGATCCTCCTTGCACTTCTTCTATCACAAGCTCATCTTCACCAGTTCCTACTGTTCAGGTTTCTAAGGCTCCTGACAGTCAAGGAACTACCTCCCCTCTTCCCTCTTCCAAATACAACATTCTCAATCAATTGGCCAATATTAAAGATGATGATACCCTCCTCGACATGGTTGTCATCCCTGAGCAACAAAAGCGTATGAAAAATTTCATGGAAGGAAAATCTTCCATTGCATCCAACCTCTTTGAAGAGGTAGATGAAGAGGATTCAACTATAAATAAAGTAAGTGTACATAACTTTAGACATCCTGTAAAAAAACCCTCGTTTTTTTATTTCTATAAAGATTATGGAAAAAAATAGCCCATTGTTGTCTCATTGACGGCAGTTCGTGCAAAAGTGTAATTTCGAATATTATTATGGAAGAGATAGGCTTGTCTTGTACAAATGAAAAAACCAGAAGCATTCTCTTATAATAGTTTACAACAATCGACTATAGGTGAAATCAAGGACGTGACCTTGGTTTTGTGCACGCATCCTGAAATAAGGACAACACTTAATATTCAGGTGATTGATATGCCAGTGAGTAATTACTCGATCATCTTAGGATGATATTGGGAAGCTCTAACAGGATACCTCTCACTTGACAGGACACACTTATCCATTCCTTGGAATGGTAAAAACATCATAGTCCCGAGAGAGGGAAAAATATCTCCTTACATAGAAAGCATTCCATAGCCTAATGTAAATTATATTGAGGAGGAACTAGGGGTGTATTCCATCTTTGTAGATGAGGACAACACTACGTTGGAACAAATCAACATAAAATATGGGATGTGGCATATGCACTTTGATGGTTCATGCCCCAATTAAGGAAACAAAGATGGTATTATATTGTACTCTCTTGTGGGAAAAATTCACAAATTTTCCTATAGGTTAGAGTTTGCTTGCATTAAAAAAGTCACTGAATTTGAAGCATTATTGCTAGGCATTGAAAATGCCTATAATTTAGGTTTTGGTCACCTCATATTTTTTTGGGATTCCGAACTTGTTGTGAACCTTGTACATAAAATATATTTTCCTAGCAACAAGTTAATGAAACGTTACACCCAAACCGTTTGGGAACTTATCTCAAACTTGCTATCTTTCAACATCACTCATGTTAGGGAATTGAACTCAATGGATGACATGTTAGTTGTTTTTGCAACCTCTCCTACTCGACAACTTCTTCCACAAAGACATGATTGCACCTTTCAATCTTTGTATATTCCACATATCCCTGACAATGTAGAGTCATGGAAGGTATTCGTTAGTGATAAGAGCATATGTTCTTTCATTCAAAATGAAGCTTATAAGCCTAAGGAAATTATATCAATGGAAGATAACAAAATTTTGAAGGGCTTGAGTCCTCTAGAAAGTTCATTTTCATCGAGTGATGTAGGCAAAAAAGAAAAACATAAAGAAGAGGAGTCGAAAAGGAAAGTGGGTGAAACCATTTCCTTGAACATTGGAACACCTGAGTGTCCAAAGAATGTTAAAATAGGTGCCCAATGTTCTGATGAAGAAAAGTTGAAGTTCACTAAGTTGCTTGGTGAATTTCAAGATTTTTTTTCTTGGTCTTATGAGGATCTTCATGGTTTTGATCCTGCTCTTATACAACATGCCATTCCTATCAAGGAGGGCATACAACCAGTTAGGAAAAAACAAAGACCCATTAACCCTGGACTAGAAGCAACTATTCGAAAGGAGTTGGAAAAACTCTTGAAGGCTGGGATACTTTTCATTGTTAAGTATTTTGAGTGGGTTTCTAATTTGGTTCTCGTTTGGAAAGAAACTAGTCAGGTTAGATTATGCGTTGATTTTCACGCATTGAATAGGACAATATTAAAGACCATTTTCCTCTTCGTAATATGGAAATGATTTTGCAGCAAGTTGCAGGGTCACAGATGATGTCCTTACTTGACGATTTTTCTGGTTACAATAAAATCAAGGTAAAAAGGACAGATAAATATAAAACCACTTTTATTACACATTGGGGAACTTTATCTTATGAATGTATGCCTTTTGTCTTATCTAATGCAGGTGCCACTTTTCAAAGAGATATGCAAATAGATTTTGATGATTTGATCAACAAAATTATTCAGATTTATCTTGATGACTTAACTGTGTATTCTAAAAATTGATCAGATCATTTCAGTCATCTTAGAAAGATTCTCATGCGATGCAGGAAATTCAAAATTTCTTTAAATCATTCTAAGTCTATTTTTGACGTTACCAAGGGAAAGCTCCTTGGGCACATTATCTCTGATTCAGGAATAGGTATAGATCTCGAAAGGATTGATACCATCCTAAATATTTCTACTCCTACTTCCAAAAAGGAGGTTCAAGCCTTTATGGTTATTATCAACTTTTTTTGTAGGTTTGTTCATGATTTTTCTATAATGGTCAAGCCAATTCACAATCTTATTAAGCAAGATCACTCATTTTCTTGGACAGATGATGTCGAAAATGTTTTCGTAGGGATAAAAAAGGCAATAAGTTCTGCACCGGTTTTGGCGAAGCTAGATTTTGAGAAAGAATTTATGATATATACTAATGCCACAGAGGAAGCAGTTTCTGCTATCCTCATGCAATGTGATGACCAAGTTAATGAAAAACCAGTGGCTTACATGATTCAAATCTTGTCACATGATGAGTTTAAATATTCTTTTATTGAAAAGCATTCTTTCTCTCTTGTTAAAGTTGTTGAAAAATCTCACCACTTCATCTTAGGTAAGCATACGCTGGTAAAAGTCCCTTTACCTATTGTCAAGTTTTTACTCTCATAGTCTTATCTTTCAGGGAAGATTTCACACTATCTTGCCAAGATCTACGATCATGATATAATCATCATGAATTCTAAAACTATCAAGGGACGTGACTTATCCCTTCACTTAGCTCAGCATTCTGAAACAAGTGAAGAAATTGATGAACAAGATAGCTCTCTATCAACATTGTTTTACATTGACAATCAAATCTTTCCGGTGGCTGAACATCCTTGGTATAAAGATATAGTTTATTACTTGAAAAATAGAAAATACCCAGATAACTTAGATACCCATGAAAGAATAAGGCTCCATCTCGAATCTTCTAGGTATGTCACTATAGGAGACTTCTTGTTTAGGATATTTGCTGATGGTATGTTACTTCGTTGTGTGAACAATGAGGAAGCACATAAATTGTTACAAGAAACTCATGGTTCTTCAAAATCTATTATTCATATAGGAGGTCACATTTCTACTAAAACCACTTCTTTTAAGATTATCAGGAAAGGGTACTATTTGCCTTCAATCTTTCGTGATTATTATAATTTTTCAAGATCTTGTGACAAGTGACAGAAGTTTGTTGGGAAAGATTGTCTTTCTGCTATGCCTTTAAAACCTGTCCTCCCTGACTTTCCTTTTTCAAAATGGGGTTTGGAATTTATTGGTCCTATTAATCCTCCATCTTCAGTAGGGCAAGTTTTTATCTTGACAACCACATACTATTTTACAAAATGGACTGAAGTTGTCCCACTTAAGCATTCGCAGGATGAGAAAATGATTTCTTTCCTTGACATTAATATTTTTTCTAGATTTTGTCTTCCTTTGGAAATTATTATAGACAATGGTACCGCTTTTATTTTTGCTAAGATGACCCAATTTTTAGCTAAATTGGGGGTTAAACATTTTACCTCGTCAGCTTATTACCCCCAAGGGATGGGCATGCCGAGTCTACAAACACGAATCTGGTAAGAATTACAAAGAGGCTCATTGAGGATAAGTCTAGTCAATGGCACACTCTCCTCACTTACTCCCTTTGGGCAGATCATGCTACCACCAAGGTGAGCACTGGTTTCACTCCTTTCCAGCTTGTTTATGGTCAAGAAGCCATTATGCCCACCGAGCTAGAATTCTCCTCTCTAAGGTAAATACTATAGGTTGAAGAATTAAATTCTTCCACTGTCTCTCAAAGAATGAATGCACTTTTGTCTTTAAAGGAGCAAAGGACGTTTTCCTTGGATGATATAAAGAGAAGACACCAAACAATTAAAATATATTTCAACAAAAGTGTCAAGGATGTCAAATTTAAGGTTAATGAGAAGGTATTGCTTTTGGATTCAGCTCATGCTAATAGAGGAAGGCATTCAAAGTTCCAAAAATTATGGCTAGGTCCTTTTAAAATCGATTTTTTCATGGGCACAAATTCTTATATCCTAAAGGACTTACAAGAGTGATTGTTTTCCTATAGCACTAATGGTTCCCACTTAAAACACTATGTGGAACCAACTTGAAATTTTAAATGCTGTATGGAATTTTTTTTGTATTATAGGTTGTTTTATTTGTTTTTATTTTACATTTATGTTATTTAATTTATGCTTATTTCAAGCCCGTTGTTTCATTTCTTCTATGTCATTGCTTGCTATTTTGTTTCTTTTATTTGACTTCATTTCTTGTCAAAATAAAATGTTGGATTGGTTTTTCCACATCGACGCTATTCTGAAAAGTATTGTTAGTCAATAACAATCAGGTTACATGGATGTCATGATGTTCCCCTTGAAAGCATCATTGAAATTGTTATCTGCTTCAACTGTTGGTATATAAGATAATTGGTTTTATCCCCTTTCTTCTTTCCTTTTCTTCCATCCACTCCAAGATTCAAAAGAGCATACCAAAAGATTTTTCTCCTTGAAGTCAATAATTTTTTTACTATGATTAATCGAATGATTATGCTTACAAGGATAAACCCCCTCATACTTAACACTTTCCATGATCTAGGGGATCAAATTTTGCTCAAAATTCAAAGTACTCGGAATCACTTCAAATCGAATGGGTGTGTAGGCCTCATCATCACGAACCCAACACAACTCGTTTGGGTTCAAATGGACGTCGGATGAGAGAGATATCGCGTTCTGTTCAAATCGTCAAATAGGCAAAAAAAAATGTGCTGACTGTACAGTCCGTATGGATGCTGACGTGGCATGGCCGTATGACACATGGCAGGGTTGAGTTGGCAGGGCCGTATGACACATGGCAGGTGTTGGTTGGAAGTTGGACAATGAATCGTTTCTTGACATGTGGCTTGTTTGTGGCGAATGGAATGGCGACACGTGGCCCAATTAATGGCCGCCATGTGTCACCTGGACAATGGTTTAAAATTTTGGTAGTCGGTAGGATTCAACCCCACGACCTCCAGGGCAAGGGGAAGAGCTTTGGGAAGGGCCTCCCAACCAACGCGCCCACATGTGTTTCTTATTATATATATGGTTTTCATTTTATTTAAGTTGCAATGTTTTGATATGCGGGCACGGTCTGGGCTGGGGCTAAGCCCCGACCCCCGGTCGTATATGTTTGCAATGTAACCACCGACATGCGCACACATTCCAAACCTTTTACCATATGTTTTAAACATGTCCCCTTTTTGTATGACCGTGCGGTCACATGGTGACTCATATGCCCACAGGTTTTGGCGGTTAGGGGCTAGACGCGCCCTAACCGTCCTATAGTTCGCACCATTTTGCGGTTGCGCCCGGTGCTAGGTTTTAACACAAATATGAGCATCGGGGCTAGGTTGAGGAGACAGAGGTGCATTTTGGCGATCCAAAGACAGAGGTGCATTTTGGCGATCCAGAGACAACAAGTTTGAAGGGGAAGTTCCAGGAAGCCTATCTTCTTCAATTTTTGGCCAAACGAGGTGCCAAAAAAGCCCAGCTAGGGGTTTTTGGACATTCTGATGCCATTGGAGACATCTATTTGTCATTTTGAGAATTATAAAGCACATTTTTTTTTTATCACGAGAAAATAATACAAAAGATCCATTAGAAGCTGGACCAGGAGATGTAGCCCAAGAGAGGGGTGAACTCCTTTATCATTTGCTGTGTTATGTGTTTTTTGTTCACTATTATTTGCTACTGTTTATATGCATATTGAATGTGTTATTTCTATAAAATTTGTGTTTGAAAAATTGATCCATTTGCATAATAACACTTGAATTAAAACTTGCAAATATTTTCAAAAAAACAAGTCTTTATCATTTTCAGATCATTCCATGAGTTATTCCCAAAATCCCAATCATTTTCCCCTTAAATCCACTCACTTCCCCCTGTTCCATAATCATTATGATGTATATATTCTTGATATGATGTTTACATGGTCTGAGAAACCAGACAATCTAAGTTTTTAATATGTTGGAAACATATTTCCCTATGGAGTCGTTAGTTTGTTGACGATTAAAATTGCAACGATGAATTCTGCTTACAAAGGATTTCTAAGCGCTATTATTTATTTATGATAATAATATTTAACAAGTAGGTGGGACCCCCTTGTAGACTAGAGGCGCAAAGATAGACATGTTACACTTATATGTTTCTACTTTTATGATGTTTCCTACACAGTCCTATACAGTTGATGATGTAGTCTTGGTTTCATTTGATATGACAAATGGGTGGTTGATGCATTGTTTCTAAATTCTATTGATATTTACTTGCGATATAAGGCAATGCCATGGGTATGAGGATTATGTTGTTTACAGGTGCTATGTTATGTTATGTTATAACATTGATTAATAATCCATATATGATTTATGCAAAAGATAATAAAATGGGAGCTAGCTCAAAACAAAAAGGAAAAATTATGGATAAGTTCTAAAGCTATGGAAAAAATATTATATATAAACCTTGGGACAAATGTGAAATGGTAGACCGAGCTACTATACTATGTGTTTTGGTTAAAGGATTATGCAATTTTTATTAAAGAGTTATATGGAGGCACATATGGTTATTATTAAAGTGGTGACATGTTTCGGGTGGCGCACTATACAATAGATATGGCATCAAATCTTTACAATGGATATGGCATTGAATTTATGCAATGGTTATATGGTTGAATTTAATGGTTGATGGACTATCTAGTATGTAAAATTGAATAGGGATAGATGAGGAAGCGACGTGCATTTACTGCACATCACTCCAAACCTCCCTTGAGCCCGTCACCCTAACATAGTTTCATTTTTCTCTGTTGGTTTTGGAAGCTCTGTGATTTCAGGTTTTGGAAGGGGAAAACTCAAACCATCTTGTCATTGAAGCGTTTTTTCACAGGTATGGTTCTTTTCTTTATGAATCAAATGGTGGCTCAAGATTGCATGGGTTCTGTGTCTTTCTTGAGTTTTTGACTGGGTATTCAATGTTGTGTTATGGTTTTTTCTGTGATTACTGTGGAATGCTGGCATTTTTAAGAGAAGTAATGGGTGTTATTGATTGTAAAGTATGTGCATTGGGTATTGGTTTAAAATAAAATGGTGGTCATCTTGGGGTTATTCTGGTTCTCTGTGAAATAAAGTGAAATAAGTCTTGATTTTTATTCGCATGAGGTTTTACCACCAGTCTGGATATCAGTTGTTGTCAACCCTCTTTCGTCTCAGTTGATTGTTGTGATTCATTCTCTAGGCTGCAATGCAACTTTCGATAGTGGTGTGGTTATTTTTGGCTAAGCCCCGAGCTATTGTTTGTATGGCTTGTTATTTACTATCATTTCACCGGAATCATTCCATAGTCCAATCTTATTTTTCCCAGAATTTTTAATGGAGGCCTATGTATGTATCAAATAGATATGGGTTGTGCTCTGTAATTCCTTTCACAAGAATTTTTAACACTCTCTCCTCTTATCTCTGTTATAATGGCCGACTGTTATGTTATGAAGCCTCAATGTCAATTGTTTTTCAATAGTTATATACCTCCTGGGTGTTGGAAGAGACACTGTGTCTCTATGTTTTGAGGATTCTTCATTGTTTAAATTAACCCTCGTTTCCTCTTTGCAATAAATTTTTAGATGCAATTGTGTGTGCCCGGGTTGTTAAGCTCGAATTTTCTTGTTTTTGCTTAGACATTCTCTTTATGGATCTGTCAAGATGGTGAGGTTATAAGTTGAAAGACTGTGGTGTTTTAAAAGAGCATGGCCCTCTGTTCTTCCAAGATTATATTTGTTACCCATGGTTGCTTCTCGGTGGTAAATTCTTGAGGAGGTAAAAGATTATGATCTCTCTATGTTTTCTAAGGTCAAGAAGAATTTTTTAACCTCTCTGCATTTGAATTCTAAAGAGCTCGAATTGGTTCTATTGAAGCCCGACTTGCTTCTACTTTCCTCAGGCATATTTTCTAGTTCTGTCAATATTTTGGTTACCGGTTAAATGACTATGGTATTTATTCAAGTGAACATGCTCTCTATTTTCAAGGCCATCTCTTGGCCGAATCTCTGTGTTTCCTCTCTGTGATGAATTTGTTTGAGCAAAAATAAAAGTATGGTTACCTACATCTGAGAGCTTTCCTTTTAGTTGACTATAGTCTTTCTTACTGTGTTGAATCCTAGCATGATCATGATTCAAATTGAGTTTTAAAGGTACCTGTGTATGATCAATTCATCAAATATAATCTTGGTCCTATCAAGTGTTAAAGAGACACTTGTGTGTTGATATGGTTATGTTCTCTTCATGCATCATATGATTCTATATTTTATGGTTCATTTATTTTAAAAGAAAGTCTGTATATGTTAATTCACACAGATATCAAGCTCAGGGCTACATATTTTGGGTTGACTGTTGTTGTCAAATCAATATTATGTCAATTACATTGTCGAAGACTTGTGTTTGATAGATTCATTAAACATGTTTGGGTTCTGTCCAGATTTTAAAAGGGACTCGTAGGTGATTAAATCGGGCCTGATTTTTGTTAGATGAAAATGACTGTTGATTGTTTATCCTGGGTCTATTATTTTTTATTACTAATGATGAATATTGGATATAGATAATGGGATTCACTGTGTGTATTATGATTGTTTTTTTTTTTTAAGGGAAGAGATCAACATTAGAGTAGGTAGTACTATGGTTCAAATGGTTATATTGTTACTGTGGAATTGGAAATGTTTGCATAGTCAGTATATAGAATACACAAATTGTTATAAATTGAAGAGTTATGGGAAATTAAATTTTTTATTGAAGACAACGAACAATCTATATGAAATTTAGGAACAATTAAATGTTTTTTGGGTCTTGGAAGTGGATGTTTTTTGCATTGAAATTGAAACAGAGCTATGATTGATGCTTGATTTAATTTATTTTATGAATAGTATTCGTATAATTCCCTCTCATTTTTTCACTTTTTCGCTCATTATAAATCCCCTCACGATCCAAATTCATTTTGCACGCCCTTTTCACTAAAATATAATTAAAAATTTGTATGACAGTGATAAAAAAATGACACATAGATAGATGGAAACTGATATATTTTGATATTGTTTGCACAGTAAGTTATTTAATGAATTGTCGAGCAATAATCATGTTCTTACTCCCCATCATGATATCACTTTTTATGTTATTACAATCCCCCTAGATATCCCTTGAACCGTATTTCACACCCTTCTCATTTGACAATTATTAAATAAATTTTATGGATTGGATTGCATGGTTCTTATGTTAATTTCTGAGCCAAACTTTGTTTCATATTAAGAGAATGTCATGTATGGTCTATTAAGAGCTAGTTTCTAATAATTGTTGCATACATGATGATATTCTTCAGCAAAGGAATTTATGGACGAAACAATAGGGGTAGAGGAAATTGGAACAGAGGGCCTAGAAGGCCTAGATTCTCAATACATTTTGATGCCAATCCTCAGGAGTTGAACCCGGGTTTTCAAGCTGGATTTTTCAATTGGATTGGGAAAGGGATAGTCCAACCTAGACCAAAGAGGCTTCCCTTCCAGCCCCAAAATGTTCCTGGTATCCTTGTGCCTCCCCATGTATCTTTGTAACCTGAAGTTACCGAGAATGATGAATGGCAGGAGATTGTTCACCTAGTAATCTCCCATGATCGTGTCTAGCCAAACTTGTCATTAATTCTTCCTCCCCCACTTGTAAACATAAATGTTCAAATTTCCCTTGCACACTCACCTGTACATTCCTCCCATGCAAGCAAACGACTCAAAACCGAGGCTCACCATGTGCATGACAAAGGTAAATCTTCTTCGTCTCCCTCCTCTCCTTCAATTGACTCAGCCAAGTGAGTGTCTTCCCATATGCACTTGAGGGATGAATGCTCCCATGTCATTAGCGATATCAAGCCTCAAGATTCCACCCAACCTAAGGCTATTTCTAGGAATTCTAAAGGGGACAACAATGACAAAGGAAGAATTGCCTCTCAAAGTGGCAAATATGGATTTTGATTATGTTTTTATAATTAATTTATTGTGGACATTGGACTGCAAAAACGTTTTGGACAAAAAACTATTTTTTGGGATATTGTGGATATTTACATGTTTTGGATGTAATTTGAAATATTTATGATATTTAAATTTCAAATTGTGGAAATAATCATGGGAACCACAAGGAGGCATGTGTTAATTGGTTGTCTAATTATGTTTATTTTTGTTAAGAAATAAAGGGAGTCACAAGGGGTCCCACTTACTTAGTTATTATTTAATAAAAGACCCTTAATTATTATTATTATTATTACTTCCCCTAAACTAAAGATTAGTTAAGTTTTAGTTAACTTAACTAAATGAGGTAGTTGAACTACTTCAACTAATTTGGAATGCATAAGAGCCAAATAAGAAGGAAGGAAAATATGATAATAGAAGGAGAAAGCATACTAAGGTTTGCTATTGAGTTTTATTGAGATAATTCAATTTTCATTCATTCTTCAATTTATTAAAGGCCTAATTCTCTTTTTGACAACAAGGTCCTATTGTAGACAACAAGGTTCAAAGATGAACCATATCATTCAGATGCTTGTTTTAGAGGTGTTGATATATCTTTGATAGTCTATGTAGACTTGTCTGTTTATGAATTGAGTTTCATGATTGATAAAGGATATTGTGCAAAGTCAAGTGGGAAACAGTATGTGGCAAGCTGATTGAGTTTTTAAAGTTCAATTTTTAATTCTTGTCAGAGTCCTTTTGTATGGTTTTCATCGGGGATTTCTAAGTTTGACCTTGGTCCATGCCCCCCATAGGGATTTTTGTAAGAGAAGGATACTTTTGATTCTTGGAATGAAATAACACAATTTCTATTCTTTCTCTTTGGTGTTAATGTATGACTTGGTATTTTTTCTTTTGATCTCCTTATTTACTTTTTGCAAACTATTATGTTCAGAAAATTACATAAAACTGTTATATTTTGCAACAATATTTTATTTAAAAAATCATCCTAAGCCCCTTGTAATTAATATTTGTGGATTGGGAAATACATTTTGAGGCTATAAACATAGGGTAATATTACCGACTATCTTGCCTTAGCCAAGCAAGATTCGAAAATTCTTGAGTAAGATAAATTCATATCTTTTATTCAACACGTCATTCATGTGTGATTTTAACATGTTATAGATGCATCTAATTAATGGTAGTAGACAATCGTTAAATCTGTATGTAATTCTTAGCCAATAAGCTACAGGAAATTTGTTAGTTAGAAGATATTTTCATTTCTATGAGTATTTCTGCATCGTAATGTTCCTTCGCTGGGATGGGGGTTGCTACATTATGGTATCAAATCCTTTGTTAAGAACCAAATATCAATATAGCATAGAAAAACCTTAGAAAAAGTACTCAACGCCTTGAAAAAGAGACAATTTCAGATAATAAGCCTCTTCGAGGGGACAACCTCCTTTTACCCCACTTAAATGTTCAAGTCCAAGATGATTCAAAATGAAAATGTCTCCTTGGTATATATAGGAGACTAGGAGGTATAATTACA